>VNJY01003503.1:0-26278 GCA_008042715.1 Drosophila bocki
ATTATTTTATATTATAAAATCGGATTTTTTATATTAAAAAACTTCTTGATTTTTTTTAAATTAAAAATATTATAACTCGGCCAAAAGAGCATTAATTTTAAATCGGAAAACTGTTCTGTGCAAGATTTTTTACAGTTAATAAATCTGCGTACTTCATTTAAAAATTTTGAAAAATTAATTTTTTATCAAAATCAAAAATTTTAATGATGTAACCCCTTATAAAATTTTGCAAAAATGGCCAAAAAATCGATTTCTTCCTGACATATCTAGAAAGATTCCCCTGTTGATGCTGATCAAGAATATATATACTTTATAGGGTCGGAAACGTCTCCTTCACTGCGTTGCAAATTTCTGACTGAAATTATAATACCCTGCAAGGGTATAAAAATATAGAAATTCAATGTTTTTTCGCTTGGACAAATACCATTTGCATTATTTCTTATAACATCTCATAATAAAGCATCTAAAATAAAGCTTTCAGTAAAAAGTGAAACCCATGTAATGTAATAAGTGGCCAATGAAGAATACTCTGTTTTCTTTTTTAAAGAACACTCTTAGTTTTTATCGATTCGAATCGCCATTCGGCCACTTGCTCTCATTGCCTGAGGCTGCTGGCCGAATAAGTGTCCCCCAATTTCCTGCGGTTAATTGCAATCCCCAAGCATTTTGAATGAAAACAAAGGCTTTTTATATCATATATGTATGTATATTAATTAAATAATTAAATTAAGTTTTGAGGGACATACATTTACATCCTAGCAAAATTATACACTAGTAACTACACGTTATATATATATCCGATATCGAGATGCAGAGTTATATTTTTTGTTTGCAAACAACTACACGAATACACACGTATCAACAGCAGCACTTTTCTATTATCTTCTTTTTGCTCCGGATCTGTCGGCAGAACTAGAAGCCAGTATCGGGAGTTTGATCTCTCTCTCGATCTCGTATGTTGTAGCACGACTTTATAATTATGCATGTGAGAAAGTTTAGTATACAAATTGGGGTGCACAGTGCACCCGATGCGATGTTTCGAATTCGAATTCCAAACATCAACAAGCTGCTCGGTTTGGGGGTGTTGTGTGAGGCGGAGGGGGAGTGTAGGTGTAGTGTATGTGGTAATATAGTCGGTTTGCGTGCTTCTCTACAGCTTTTAGTTCGATTTGCTTCGCTTCGTTTTTCTTTTTCTTTTTTTTTTTTTTGTTGTTTGTAGCATTTATGTTGCTTTTGTTTGTTTGGATTTCGTTTTTCTTCTTGGTTTTTGTTTTATTTATTTAATATAATTTTAAATTAAGATTACGATAAAAACCTAATTATTTATCTTGTCATTTACGCCTTAAGTAAGTTCGATATATATATAAAAAATAAAGTGAAGTAGCAGCACTTCCAGCAAATAATACAATTAACATAAAACAAATTACAGCAATTACAGGGTGTTAGTGGGTACCAGTTTTTCGTTTTCCAATCATTGTTTAATATATATATATATATATGCATTATGTATGTATATATATATATATATGCGCTATGTATATCTATATATTTATATCACCTAATTTGATTTTATTTGTTAATTATTTTCTTTTCTTTCTTTGTGTGTACGTGTGCCGTGTGGGGGGGTTTTGCAATATTTTCGAAAACCCTCCAGAACGCACATACTTGAAATACAAAAATTCGAAATACAAAATGCAGTGCTGCCACTTACATGTGTGTGTGTGTGTGTGTGCCTTGTAACATTGCATAAAAAACGAAAAAAAAATACAGTGAAAATTTACATAATAGTTAAGTATGTACAATATGGTATTAATGTTCGTTTCATTCTCATAATCATCATCATTAATGTTACTCCCTTCTCTTTTTGCTGCATAAAATCTGCGCATTTAAACTGCAATTACAATCGGTATATATAGGTAAATCGTATTGGGGGGCTGCTTTACTGCTGTTTGAGTTTTGTTTGCTGCGCACATTGTTGTTGTTGTTGTTGTAATATGTAGGGTATTTAATTAATAAGTGGTAGATTTTGTTTAAAAACTATTCATCATACACAATTTTTTGCATTATCATGTAATGTTAATGTTAATTTATGCATTTATTTCCTATATTTATATATATATATTTGTAATATACGATAAACCATAGCGTGCGTTATGCATATATGTATGTATGTTTTAGTTACTTATTCCTCCGCCGTTTCTCCATCCATCCATCAATTAGTTGTTAAATTTAATACAATAAGTATGCTGTGTGCTTGAATTTCGCTTATCCTTTTTGTTTTCTTCGTTATGCCTGCTCCGTGTCTCGATAATATATATAATCAATAATCACCGATCCGATTCCTCCCTTCTGTTTAATTGTTTTTATCGTTATGCTTGTTGCTGCAATTGCTTAATGCTTAGTTTAGTTTAGTTTAGGGTTTAGTTTAGTTCCTCGTATTTACTATTTTTAGATTTGAGTGTGAAAAAATATACAGTTGTTATTGTATAGACGTCTTGCCTCCCATTCCGGCGGCAGTCGCTCTCGCCATCCTTGAAGCCTGCTTAGCAAAAGTCTCCTTCTCCCTCATGACTCCCCCTTTGCTATGTGGCGCCAGTTAAGTAAATTTACATCGACGACTCGGGGCTATCTCCAGCTTCCGCTCCATATCCAGCTCAGTCGACTGCCCCTCGGGGGGTTCGTGGCCAGTAGTAGGACGCTGGCATCATTGTCGTATACTACGCAACGGCGGTCGTTGTTCCTGCATTAGTTGGTGGCGGCGCCGCTGGCTGGGCCACCGCTGACGCAGCGGTGTTTGCCGGCGATGGAGGTGGTGGGGCAACCGAAGAAGCCGCCGCCGCCGCTGCAGCTGCAGCAGCTGCTGCCGCCGCTGCACTGGCATTGCTAAGAGCAGCAGCGGCCACGGCGGCAGCAGCCACCTTGTTGCTCACCTGCTGCTGCTGCTGCTGCTGATCTCTGACCAACGCGGAGGAAGCTGCTGCTGCTCCTGCGGCGGCAACCGACTGACTGCTGGTCGCACTACTGTGGCTGTGACTGTGACTGTGGCTGCTGCTGTTGGTGGTGCTGTTGTTGGTCTGGTTGCTGCTGACGGTGCCGCAGCTGTTGCTGTTGGTGCTACTGTTGCTCACATCGTTGAAGGTGGCTGCCGGTGGCAGTTGTTGGCTGCTGTTGCTGTTCTCGTCGTTCACCACGGCCGTTGTGGCTGAAGTCGGGGGGGCCGAAGAAAGGGGCTTTGTGGCCGCCGTTTCAGAGGAACTTGCTTCCGCAACCGAAGCTTCTGGTTCCGTTTTCACAGCCGCGTTGGCTGCTTGCTTCTCGGCTCCGCCAGGTTGCAACCTTTGTTGCAGGTGATGCTGCTGCTGGCGCTGCTGAAGCAGCCGAAACTCCACCGAGTGAATGGGCCCAGTGCCCCGAGACACTTGGTACAGCACTCGCGAAATGATCAGGGCCACCTGCTGGTCGAGAATGTGCGACATGACCAGACCCAGCAGCCTCTGCTCCTGCTGCATAAACAGCGACCTGTTGTCCGGATGCTTGGCCAAGTGAAGCAAAGTGCCGGCCGCTCGCCGCAGCATGTCCAGGCTAGTGCCCATCGAATCGGGATTCTCGCGCAGATAGTTAATGCCATGCTGATTGGCCACGCCCAAGGCCGTCTGCTCGGCCTGTTCGATGAAGGCCACCAGATAGGAGATGCACGGCGACTGGAGCGCCACAGTGCGGGCCATGGCACTGTCGGCGGCGGCCAGGTAGTGCAGCAGATTCACAGAAAACTCACGCAGCACCTGATCCTCGTTGCGACACAAATGCCGCGTGAGCACGGCGCACAGCTTCTCGAGCCGCGAGAATGGTGGCGTGGCAATGACCAGATCCACATTGGCATCCGTCACGCACAGCTTGCAAAGCGCCTCGAGCGCCAGGCGCTGCGGCGAGAGAGCCGTGTTGGGGCCGCACGACGGGAACGGATCCTGACCATGGGCACTGGGACACACGGCCCAGTGCAGCAGGCCATCGATAAGGGGGCGGGCAATGAGCTCATCGTATCGCGACAGCTCCAAGTGTCCGGCTATGTTGGCCATGGCCACCAGCATATTCTCCCGTATGGTGATCAGATAGTCCCACCACCACTCGCGCTCTCCTTGCAGCGAGCTGCACGAGTCACTAAAGTCCGTGTCCTCCTCCCGATCGTAGTTCCTTGTCTTCGGCGTGCGCCGCAAGTGGTCATGGTTGAGGAGTAGCAGTCGTCCCAGCACCGCCAAGAATCGGGTTGACTTGGCCAGCACCGTCTCGTTGCCGGGCACAAAGGTCAGGTTGCGGAAGATGTTGGATAGGGCAATGCACCGGCGGGCCAGCGAGTCCTGGCTTTCGTTGACCAGATGCAGCGATGCCTCGTCCCGGGTGTAGCACTCGTCCTCGTAGCTGGAGTCACGCCTCCTTTGCAGCACTTGCGCGGCATCCTTAACAGTCTTCCGGGGATCAAAACCGACACCGGGCGGTGAGGTGGAGGTGGAGGAGGAAGAAGAGGACGAGGATGCAACGCCGTTGGTCAGACGCTGCGTTTGCTGCTGCTGCTGTTGCTGCTGCGGTGATTCGATTTCCATGTCAATGGCCCGACAATCACTGTCGTTGCTTGGCTCCTTCTTCACTTCAGCGCTGGGCGGCTGCGCGAATTCCTCCTCGGCCGACAGCTTGGATTTCTTGCTCTCAGCGGTAGCTCCGCAGCTGCTGCTGTTGCTATTGCTGTTGTCGCCACTGACCAGTCGCCTCTTCTTGTTAAACGTCGACTGCGGCGGCTGCTGTTCCTCCGTGCCGATCGGCTCCTGCTTGATCTCCGTCTTCTTGGCCAATGATTTCGCCGTTGATTTCTTTTCAGAGCGGACATAGCGTGCAAATGGAATGTTTACAATCTCCGACTTGAAGACATCAATGATCCCGTCAAGGGGATCCGGTTCGGTGAATCCGTAGGTCCAGGCATCGCTGCCCACGGGCTCCAGCTGTTCGTACAGGCGATTGGTGTCAATGTCCCACGCCTTCTGGCGCTCGTCCACGAAAATGTCATGGTCGGCCGTTTGGATCCGCACTGGAACGCCCTTTCGGGTGACCATCGTGTAGTTGGGCGTGAAGGAGAGCAGCAGAGAGCGCTCCTCGGGATTGGGTTGCACACGCACTTGGCCCAGATCGATGCCCTCGTCGGCGTCGTCCTCCTCCGAGTCGCTGCCTTTGGTGCCTCGATCCATATTCTCGTAGTGCCGCCGACGATTGTAGCTGCTGATGCTGCGCACACATCGCGACTGTCGCTGCCCGCTGCCCGTTCGTCGCTGCTTATCGCACATGACGGTGCCGCTGTCCGCGTCATCGTCCGCCGCAGCCGCCGCCTCCTCGGCGGATGGCAGCTCATCGCAGTCTCGTTCGTCAAACATCTCGGCGAGATTCTTTTGGAAATGCTCCAGCAGCAGAGTCAGCAGACCGGGAAGGTTCGAGATGCCAAAGAACTGCACCGTCGAGTCGTCAAACAGGAGGACATTGAGCACATCCAAGGCCCAGGTGCACTCGGTAAGCAGGCCGGATCGCATGGCCATGAATATCCGCCACGGATCCACCGGGCACACGTCCGCCTTCGTCAGCCGCTTCCTTCGGTACAGCACTGGCGTGGTGGACTCGACGCTGTCGTGGGGAAAGATCAGTTCCTTCTTTACCAGCTGGGCGGCTCCGCTGCCGGGCGGTCCCTGTGGTCCGTAGCCACCGCCGGGGGCCTGTTGATTGGGCGGCATCTGGTGCGGATGCTGCGGGTGCTGATGTGGATGCTGATGCGGATGTTGATGCGGATGCTGGTGCGGATGTTGATGCGGTGGCGGCTGCTGCGGGTGCTGTTGCAACGGTTGCTGCTGCATTCCCTGGCCCGGCAGCATCGGTGGCTGCTTCTGTGGCACCATCATGCCGCTGGGTGGTACTTGCTGGCCCACTTGCTGACCCCCCACCACCTGGGATGGCGGTGGTGGCATGGCATACGGTTGCTTTACCATTCCACCGGGACCCACTTGGGGCATGCCCGGCGATGGAACGCCACCGTGGGTCGCCTGCTGCGGCGGCGGTGGTTGCTGAGCACCACCGACCGGCGGCTGTTGCTGTGCCTGCTGCTGCTGCTGTGGCGGCATTCCGGGCATCCGTTGCTGCGGCTGACCCGGACCAGAGGGCGGGCGCAGTGGAGAGCCGGGCGGAGCAATGCCAGGCTGCGCCGCCTGTCCTGCATTCATCTGAGCCCACTGTGGAGGCGCCTGCGGCTGGGGTTGTCCAGGAGGACCAGCCACCTGCTGGTATGGCGGCTGTTGCTGCTGTTGTTGTTGTTGCTGCTGCTGCTGCTGTTGCTGCGGTGGCGGCGGCGGACCCTGCTGAGGTGGATAGCGATGCTGATCCCACTGGGCCACGCCCGCCGGCGGCTGAAGGGGCGGGCCGTGAGGTGCACCAGGCGGAGGAGCTGCTCCGCGCGGTGGAGCACTTCCCCAGGTCTGCGGAGGTGCGGGTGAGGTCGGGTATTGGGGCCGATACTGCTGGTTACCGCCTTGCCAGGCACCTGATGGAGGGGAGAACAAGTTATGAGAAGTTGTTTCGCTGTTTGTTTACCATAAATGTTGTCTTACCATAAATCTGAGGCCTAGTATTGTAGCCTGGATACGGCTGTGGCGAGTCTTTGATGAAGTCGGGATGCCTTCGTGGCTGTGGACTCTGCAAATAAATTTTAAAAAATTATGAGAATAGGAAAAGGCCAATAGAAACATGTTCTATCTTTGATATATCCGGTAACAAAGTTTTATTACAAAAATATCGATATATTGATATTGTGATAT
The DNA here is from genome assembly GCA_008042715.1 of Drosophila bocki. Taxonomy (NCBI): domain Eukaryota; kingdom Metazoa; phylum Arthropoda; class Insecta; order Diptera; family Drosophilidae; genus Drosophila; species Drosophila bocki. The sequence goes on from VNJY01003503.1 coordinate 6,843, forward strand.
ATCTTTCACATTCCCAAATCCACTTACTTGATCTGGTGGCGGTTGGTAATAGTCCTGCTGAGCCGGCCTGCCCGTTGGATAGGCGCTACTGGGTGGCGCTCCTGGAGCTCCGCTTGTCGGCGGTCCACCTGCCACTGCCTGCGCCGGCGGCTGCGGTGCTCCCGGCGGTGGCTGGCTGTAGGGTCGATTACCATACGGACCGTACTGATTGGCACCAGTGGGAGGACTGTGGGGAAGAGGCGGCATAAGAAATAGGAATTAGTGAAGGTATTCTCTGGAGTCTTGAAAAAGCACTGTCCAGTGATTCTAATTCGGGCAGTTACAGTACAGAGGATGTGAGGAGTTTGGTTTGTGGTGTGGTGGTGGTGGTGGTGATGGTGTCTTGTGTGGGGTAAATTGGGATGCACTCACGCTTCCCCCTCCGGCCCATAGGGAGGGTACATGCTGCGGTTCTGCGGCGGCGGATACTGTCCTGGACCCTGTCCAAATGGCTGGCCAGGCGGACCAGTGGCATTGTACTGATCGCTCGAGCCATACTGGCCGTAAGCTCCCGGCTGTGATGGATAGGGTGAGCCTGTAAAAAAAAAAATAAAAAATATATAAAAACGCATAAGTAGGAAAAAGCCATGCGAGTGACATGGCTTACAGTCTCCGAAGGTCAAAGGCAACTACTAAAATTAATAAATTTATTTAAGAATAATTATTATTATGAGCTAAAATAATGATTAGTTATTTTTTGTATTATTTTTTAACGAATCAATAAATATAAAATTATAATTATTAATAGTAAGCAAAATTTATTAAAATCAATATTTATAAAACACTGATTTTTACTATATTTATTTTATAATTACAGTCCCGTTTAGTAGTTTAGTTTAGTCAATAGTTAGTACCAGTAGCTTAAGGTGGTGCAGCATTATACCAATCATGCAGTTAGTATATTCTAATGACATTACAACTAGATAGATAGCACACATTAATCCTGGCAAAAGGCAACAGAAAAACGAACAAAAGACGATGGCGGCACAGAGGAAAGGAAATTATTTATGAAAAATAGAAGAAAGAAAGAGATGAATTGAGGGAACAAAATAAAAGATGATTGTACCTGGCGTTCTAGACACAACAGGCGTTGGGTAACCGGAGCCACCCGGCGGATAAGGTGCTCCGGCGGCGTTTGGTCGCACATGCTGCTGCTGCTGCTGTGGCGAGGGCGGCGGCGCCACTGGACCAGGCCCATGTTGCTGTGGTGCTGGCGGTGGCTGAGGCCCCGGCTGCTGCTGTGGTGGCGGCGGTGCCAGGTGCGGCGGATGGGGATGCTGCTGTTGTTGTTGTTGTTGACCTGCCGTGTGCGGTGAGTGGGGTGGTGGCGGTGGTATTAGTTGTGGGCCACCGACCACAGCAGCAGCAGTTCCAGCACCGGGACCGGGACCGGGACCAGAAACCGAACCCTGTTGGCCACCGCCAGCAACGGGATCCTCAAAGGGATTGATCACGCTTATATTATCGCCGGCGGCAACAGCGGCTGCAACTGCGGCAGCGGAGCCTGAGAGGGGCGGCAAGCGGCGGTTTTTGGATGATTTGATTGGATTCGATTTGGTTTTTATGGATGAATCGAAATTAATGAATGAGTCAATGAATCAATCACACAAAATGAATATGTTGTTGTTGTTGTTGTTTTAAGTTGTTGTTGGTGGTGAAGATGGATACATGGAAGCATCGTTGTGGTGATGGTTGGTTGGTTGGTGGTTGTGGAGTTTTATATATAATTTAGTAGTGCGCCCCACACAAAGGTTACAAAACATAAAAATGAATAAACAAAATAAACACACACATCAAAAATGAATAATAATTGATATAATGATCAATCAACAAATAAAAAAAAGTGTAGTAAAATCGTATACTTATATATTAAACACGTTTTTTTTTTACAATATATGTACAGAAAGATCGAAAGAAAAGCATATCTAACATCTATCTATCAGATAATAAAATTCAGAGATCGTTTTACAAAACAAAGGTGAAACAAAAAATGATTTAGGATTATGATTTGACTGAGAGAGAGAGACAAGATTTTCTTTTGTAGTTTGATGCAAATTATTGCAGTGTAATTCGATTAGGTACCCTCTAAACTTATTTGAATTACTTTAAATATCAGTAACTAAAAATATCTGTTAGCTTATAAGATATTATTATTCATTTAGCGACTTCGAAGTCGCTGAATATATCGACTAAATGACTGAAAATATCCACTAAATAAATGTTTTCTCAAAAAGTTTTTTTTTTCAAAATAATGTAACTATTAAAACCTTGAAGAGGACCTATTAAAAGTGTAGTTTCAGTGACAATCTATAAGGATACTAACTAGATTAGTAAAGGAATTATCTACCTAAGCTACTTTTTAAGCCAGAAACTCAAACAAACAATCAAAAGTTAATAATACTATACATATCTTGACATTTACATTTTATATAATATTAATATCGGGCAGCTAAGCGAACTATATTGCATTCCGTTTGCAATAAAACTAAAAAGATCTTGAACACACTCTGTTTGAAATATACATAAAAGTTGTTTAAAGAGCGAGGAGAGAATGTCGCTTACCGGGATGAGGAGTCTGCTGCGGGTTATTCTGTGAGGGTGGACGCTGCATTTGGCCCGATGTGGCATAGTCCGGCTGCGGCCCACTAGCTCCCGGATACGGACTACCGCCCGGATAGCCGGGATAGCCATCGATCGCTGCGTTAGGTGCGGAGCCTGGCGGTGCTGGAAACGAGTCCTGTGAATTCGACGAGCCTGTGGAGTTTGTGGTTCCAGCATCCAAATGACCACCACCGTTGGGTTGCAAGTTGAATTTATCATCGTTTTCGGATAGTGAAAAAACGAAAGAAAAATTTAAGTTAAGCATCAAATGTATCCACAAAATTACTTGCAAATAAAACACTTACCTGGCGATGGAACTGACGCTGCCTTGGCCGTCTTCTTTTTGCTGCCAGCTTCCACCTGCTGGATGATCGGCAACGGATCAATGTCGCCGCGATCAAAGTGACACTCGAAGGTTAAAAGGTTTTTGGTGTAGTGCTTTCGCAGCGTATACGCGGCACTACTGCTTGCACCGATGCCCAAGAGTCCAGCGATATCCTTCCAGGTCTTGCTCTTGGTCACCTGGCGGCGGAACGGAAGAGAATCAGGGGTATATTAATTAATGGAGGCGACAGAAAGAGACTCCAAAAGTTCATGACGATTGAAAAAAGAGAATCAAATTTTTTTTTTTTTTTGCGAGCACAAAAACAGATTTCGGTGTGGATGCAGTTTTAGCAATTTGGGAAGGAAAAACCAACATTCTAGATTCTAAGATACAGAAAATGATACTAATTACGTGGAAAATAGGGGAAATAGGAAGATAAGGGGGATAAGGGGATAACTAAGAAATCAAAACCAAAATAATCAACAAGAAACATAATAAGAAAATCATTAAAATAACTCAATGTATCTTATAAATTTCAATGAATGAAAAAAATCATAAAAATGCATTAATCATTTTTCGAAATAGTAAAAAAAATATTTAGGAGAAAAGTCTCAAATACAAAAAAATGAGGAGCAATCAATAAATTCATCATTCAATCCTTAGCAATATCAAAGAGCTTGGATTCAGGCCTTGATTATTAAGTTTCTACAAAACCAAAACGATAAAATTCATCATCAAAAATGCTAGTTTTGCATTACAAATGAAATTTAGTGAGCATCTGAGACAACATGCCGGCACACATATATTTCTACAGATATTTTAGATGAAAAATAGGTAAGTAAATAGATAGGAATCGAGTTGTGCTTGGTTGGATTCGGCTTAGAGCATGCTGTCTAGGGGGAAACCAAAGCTGAACAACAAGGGATTGATTGCTTTTTAGCTTCTTCCTACGGAAAGCAGCCTGCCTGCCTGGATGCAGCTACACAATTTAGACACATGGATATCGGAGTGGCTGGAGGCTGGAGGGTCTAAATGGTTGGTGGCTTGACTTTAGTTTTTTGCTGTTTACACAATCTATGTATTATGGAACTCGTGTCTATGTGGAATATATATCTTTCATTTGAATTTGGTTTCTTTTTGGTTTTTGGTTTTTGGCTTTGTGTTAACTACGTTGGTGGTGATGGTGTTCTTTGGGTTGATTTGGTTTGGTTTTGTTGCTAGTAGTAGTAGGTAAATCTATAAAAGAAGTTAGTAAAAGGAGTTACTACGGCACCTTGCATACCTCGACGAATCCGCCACGTTCTTTTACATAAATATATAACCTATATAAATCGAGTGGCTGTTTTGAGATGGTTGGGCAGGCGGTAATCGGTGTTCGCCGCTCCTCCATGAATGACCGCAGCTTGTCCAGCCATCCGCGCCTATCCGGATTGTCATCCATCTCATATAGCTTGCACAGCGAGTCCGACTTCTTGGTCGTGGTGATGGTGCTGCGGAAGGGCTCTTGGGGCACCTGGGGAACATGGTTGAACACCTGCTGTGGAATTAGACACACACGTTAATACGTGATTTAGGAATAATTTGTAAGAGTTGATGCTTACTGGGCTACCAGTGGGACGTGGCCAATTGGGCGGTGAACTCATGTCGTATTCCTCGCCGGGACCACCACCGCCGCCTGGATGCATGACAACCGGATGCGGCGATGTGCTAGGCGGAGCTAGGTGACTTTGGCTATATGGATCATTTTTGCGCGACTTTGGTGTGGTGCATTGTGGATCTTCGCCGGATGCTGTGGGAGATGTAAACACGTTAATCATCAAGTGATTCGTTCGAAGCGCCGTGGTGCACTCACCTGCCGAAGCATTCGATAGCGTGCTCTGCTGACTGACTTCGTCCATGGGCGTGCCATCCGGTCCAGTAGTGACCACTGCGGTGACCGCATGCATTCCCGCCGCACCACCCGTCGGCCCCGACGAACTTATGCCGTTATCCTGCGAAATATGCTCCGGACCACCATCCGGTCCTCCGACACCAGCACCTTGCCCCTGTCCCGGAGGCTGACCGCCCTGGAGAATCTGTGCCTGAGGTGGCGTGGTGGTGGGCGGACCCATGCTGGTGGGTCCGTGCGGCGGTCCCATGTGATGGGGTGGACCCATCGGCATGCCCGGATGCATGCCGGTCGGCCCGTTGCCATAGCCTTGTGGGCCCTGTGGCGGCGTTGGACTTCCTCCGTAGCCGCCCTTGTGCTGTAAATGCTGCTTCAGATAGGTGAGAGGACGCGGCGATCCACTTCCCTGAGGCGGTGGTGGCTGACCACCCACAACTGACGGCGGCGGCGGTGTCCCCTTGCCTTGGACATGATTTCCGACCATTGCGCCACCACCGGGAGCACCTCCGCCGGGCACGGTTTGCTGCGGCGAGGGCGGCACCCACTGATACGGCGGATACTGGCCACTGTGGTTGGGCATGGCTCGACCGGGATAGCCGCCAGCCTGGGCGCCCGAGGGCATGCTGTTGGCTCCACCGGCTCCAGCTTGTTGGCTTGTTGGGGGCGGTGGTGGGCCGGGGGCGTAGGCGCCAGGCGGATATTGTGGGCGTGGCGGGTAGTTACCTGTAAAAATGTAAAAGGTTAGAAAAACGAACTTAAAACACATCCTTAATACTCCAAAAAGCTTACCTGGTGGATATTGCTGTGGCTGCTGTGGCGGATAGCTTTGACCACCAGGACTCTGGCCCGGTCCGCCCATCTTGTAGCCGCCGTGCATGTGCGGTGGCATTGGGTAGCCTCCTCCCGCCGCTCCTTGCGGCGGTGGCGTTGCCATGTTGTTCATTCCCTGTTGATTGGGCGGTGGCGGTCCCGGTGGCGGCGTCTGTTGTGGCGAATTGCTTGCCGACGAGGCCGAATTCGAGGCCTGTTGTTGCTGCTGAGATTGCTGCTGCTGCTGCTGCTGAGGTGGACCGCCTGGCATGCCGGGATGCGGGGGCATCGGCGGCGGTCCACCCACCGCTCCAACTGGAGGTTGCTGCATGGGTACGCCGCTGCTCGACTGGTTGCTCGCCGGACGCGAAATTGGATGGTTTTGGGCTGTGTGCAAGAATGAGAGTTTGTAATGCTTGGGCTTAGGAAGGTTCTGGAGTTGGCTACTCACCCACTGCCGGGGACATGGAACGTGAACCGGAGGAGCCAGTTGGCGAGGGTGTTGGTCGCATCACCTGTTGGGGATTGGGTGTGCCGGGCGGACCAGAGCCCATGCCACTGTGAGCTCCGCCGCTGGAGCTGTCGTTGCTATTTTGTCCAATTAGCTCCTGGAATGGCAATGGAATGGAATAGAGTTTAGTGTTAAGTAAAAAGACGGCGGCAAATGCCGGCCGGCAGGTGGCATATTCCATAGAAGGTTGGACGCTGTACTTGTTTATTTAAACGAAAGTGATAGCAAAACTATGAATTAACCAAGCGGCAACCGCAATTAACCCACTGCATACACACACACACACACACACACAGGAGAGCTGAGCATATGATTGAGTTGGTAATCCAGCGTAAACACACATTCAACGGCAATCAGATGTTTTTGGGGCCCAATCTCTCATGCCAACATGATGATGATGAGGGATGAGGAAAGCGGGCCAACAGTCGAGTCGCTCTCTCCCCCCCGCGACCTTTTCCTGACATTGCCCGAGGAGGAATTTCGGGATTCCTTCTGCTCCCACTGCTGCCACTTACCCGAGCTCACAATTATAACCCGGTCAGAGGGGGAGGAATTCGGAATTCATAAACGCCAGCCCAGCAAGTCAAGTCAAGCTGCTCGGAACGGAACAATAACAACTCTTGAAAAAGTCTACAGGCAGGCAGGCACAGAACACCAGAAACTCGGTGCGATGCGACACGACTTTAACTTTTTTGCCGCCTATAACTTATAAGAAAATCAAGAAAAAGCTCAACAACACAAACAGGCACACACTCATACACGCACACCCTATCTCGCACTGGTGGTAGTGAGTATTCGTGTTCGCAGCAGACGTGCACATAAAGCTTAAGTCGACAGCAATTCGAAACACTCTCATACACAGACACAGGGCCATGGTAAAAACCCCAGCGGACAGGGAGAGAGAGAGCTCAGCAGCTAATGGGGAGGACGTACTCAAAAGGGGGGTTCATTGAGGGCTTTCATAAGTTTATTAGAAATTTGGTTATTTTATTAGTTTTGTTTTAATTAGTTTTGTTACCAATTATTATTATTTTTTTAATATAAAAATATATTTCGCTTAATTTTTATATTATAAGAAGAAAGAAAGCTAACTTTGGCCAGCCAAAGTTTTGTATACCCTTGCAGGTTAAAATTAAAATCTATATATATATATATAACTAAGCCAAAAATGCATTAATTTCGATTCGGAAAGCAGTTTTGTGTTAGTTTTTATTAATTTGAAAAAACTGTATACCAAATTTAAAAGTTTAAGAAATCAAAAATTTGGCCATTTTTGCTAATTTTAATGATGTAACCCCTTATCAAATTTCGCAAAAATGGCCAAAAAATCGATTTCTTCCGGACATGTCTAGAAAGATTCCCCTGTTGATGCTGATCAAGAATACATATATATGGTTTATGAGGTCGGAAATGATTCCTTGACTTAGAAAAATATTATTTTGTATTATAAAATCTGATTTTTTATATTACAAAATTTTTTTTTAAATTTAAAAATATCATAACTCGGCCAAAAGATCATTAATTTTAAATCGGAAAACTGTTCCGTGCAAGATTTTCTACAGTTAATAAATCTGCGTACTTCATTTAAAAATTTTGAAAATTCAATTTTTGATCAAAATTTCGCAATTTTTAATGATGTAACCCTTATCAAATTTGGCAAAAATGGTCAACAAAGTTTTTTCCTCCGGACATGTATAGAAAGATTCCCCTGTTGATGCTGATCAAGAATATATATGGTTTATGGGGTCGGAAATTATTTCTTCACTGTTTTTCAAGCTTTTGACTAAATTCATAACATCCTGCAAGGGTATAAAAAAATTGATTTTATTATTAAAAAATTAATTGTATTTATAATTAATTGTACAAGGACCTAATCAGTTGTGAGAGTCGCGCCATTGTGCCTCCCCCTTGTAATTAAAGACAGACTAAGCCACTGCACAGTCACAGAGGCAGCGGCAAGAAAAACACAACGAACGAACGAACGACGAAACGAACGCTGTTCGTTTTGGTATCTGAGAAATTAAGTGAAGTGAAATGAAATGTACGACGACGAACTGACGGCACAAGGCGGCGGCATGGCATGGGATGGCAAAGCATGGGATGGGATGAGATGGGTGCGGGGCGGTATGGTGCGGAGTGGGGCATAAAAGCTATGTGGAACGAACCAACAAAACCAAGCAAGCAAGCAAGCAACGAACCAACCAGCAAACGAACGACGAACGAAGAGCAAAGAGCGACAACGGCGTCGGACGGCTGCAACTTGAAGCGTTCCAAAGGGGGGGTTTACGAAGGGTCTTTGGCTATGGCGATGTCGATGGCTGTGGCTGGCTACCCGGGGACCGGGCAAGTGGCTGTGGTAGTTATGGCGCGCTCGAAGCGAACGAAAGGCAACGGCAACGATGACAAAGACGTAGATAAGGAACAGAAACAGGCACACACACACACACACAAGCACGGATACAGATACAGATACACACGAACACTCTAAATGTTGGAATATAATAAAATTCGAACGTATTCGTATTCGTAATTCTCGTATCTGTGTATTTCGCATTTCGCATTCGTTCGCCGAACGACGGACGTAGAGTCGCTTTTTGCAAAGGGGGTTCTGGGGGGGGGGGCCAAGGGCGGTGGCAGCGTACACTTGAGTTGCGAGACGATGACGAGAATAGCAAGCAAGCAAGCAGCTAAAGCAAAAGCAACGGCAAAAGGCAAAGGCGGGAGCAGCAGGCAAGCAGAAGCGAGGAGCCGGGGGGAGCTGCTAAAGGCCAGGCCGGATAGAATGCTTTGTGCGGCGGCGAACCGGGGCGGCATTAAAGGGGGGGTCGGTCGGCCCACGTTTGTATTTGGCGCTCTCTTTTGTGGTCGCGTAGAAAAATTACTTGGAAAAGAAAAACAACAAGCGCCGAGCGGGAACAACAACAATGAAATCATTTATAACGAAAATAATGCGAGGCAAGCACACAAAACATAAAAACAGAATTCGCGCACTCGAGGTTTGAGCAATACAAAGATATATATAAATCAAAATAAAAAACAGACAACAAGAACAACAGCAAACTCCTGCGCAATCCATCAGATACAAATAGAAATCAGTCAAGATTTGCGCGCCAAAAGTGAGTTCGACATTCGGGATCGTGATCTCTGCAAGATCGCCCTTGGAGCCCACTTGAGGATGCGATCATCATCATCATCACCATCACCATGCCTTCAAGATGCCACAATGATGCAGCACCATTTTGGCCACAAGTTTGGCTCTGGGCTCTCGAAGACGGCGCAGCACAGCACTTCACCTTTGCTGCGGCTTTCTGCCGTGTCATATATGTGGACACGTTCATTTAAATAAGAAGAAATATGTATGATATGGAATAGGTGTGCTTGCTTGTGGCCAGGTATGTTTATGTCTGGCTGTCAGCTGCTCTGCCGGTACAGGTACTGGGTACTCGGCTGGGACCTTTGTGGCTTATCACCTTAAAACCTTTAGCGATGAATGTGGCAAGCGGGCAAAAAAACAAAAATAAAGAACAAGGTCTGTGGCATACTACATGTGCTTGTTATGCGGCGGGACCGAGAGATAAAAAAAAAATAAGCGAATTAAAGGCACAAAGGAGCGGCACACATACGGTGGAGGAGCCCAGACGGGGCCAGGGAAATTATAAACACAGCCAGCAGCCAGCCAGCCAGCGAAAGAGAAAAAGTAATAAACTCGGGGATATCATAAAAATGAAAACAAGGGAAGAGACTAGCTAATGCATTCGAATCGCAGCTTGAAATACCCTTGGCAGGAGAATAATAATTATAAGTTATTGATGGGACATAATGTCTCTTTCTGATCTAAGAGAAATACGATAAGAAAACTTACACAATGTCTGGGTCAAAGGCAGTAGCGCTAACGTTTACAAAGATAAAAACAAAAAACCTGCTAGATTAATGATTTTCAGGTTGATTTTTGTTGTCGGACTCCGATCTTGAATCGTGTCCTATTTATTAAAATACGTTTATAGAAAACAACTTAAATCGTTAATAAATAGGCAAATGTATCTATAAGATACATTGCTTTCTATATAACAACATGACCAATTTTAATAATAAAGGAGTATCTATAAGATACATTTCTATTCTCTATAACAATATTAATCTTATAGATATATTTAATATTTCAATGATTTTATAATTAGCCTCAACAGTCTATTATGCACAATTGAAAACCCCAAATGCTAGGGTATAGAAACCTACCAGTGTGGTGCATGCATTGAGAATGGGAAGTGGGCAAAAAATATTTTACCACATCCAGCATTCTCTTGCTAGCCATCTCCACCCCCTAAAGTGCAGTGTTATTTTTTTTTTTTACGGATCGAGAGGGGGTTTAGCCGCAGAGCCAAAGCAGCAGCTACAACATAGAGAAAGAACAGAGCCCAGCTGAGAGGCAGGCAGCAGTCACACTGTCGCTCATTAGACATCCTCAAAGTGTGGGACTCCTCCGACCACGACTCCCCAATCTGAGTCTGAATCCAAGTAGTCCGTATGCTCATGCAATTTCTGTTTGTGCTTGCTTGGAAATTTTATGAGCGAATCGAAAGTTTGTGCGGTTGTATGCATGGCGCAAATGGCACAAGGGAACAACTCAGGCAGACACAGGTCGTAAATGAATATACAGTCTGACTTCTAAATTGATTGATCTTTTAATAAAAGTTGGATCCTCTCAGAAAACCTCTCAGGAGTTTTGAATCTTTATCCAAGACTATATGAAAGCAATATTACTATCTAGCTTTAAAGAAAATTATAAACTGAAAGCCTAAAGTCAGGTGGATATAACCTATGATATTTTCCCACCTCTGCCTAAACCAGATATATTAAATAATTATTTATAATAGGATTTAATATATCGTCCCAGTTAAAGAAGTTCAACTGTATATAGAGGCAGACATTCTACTCGTATATTCGCTTAACAGCGAACAACAGCAGAAGTCGCTTTGGATCTGCTCGGTTCGGTTGGGTTTGGTTCGTTCGCTTCGTTTTGTTTCGCTTCGTATGTACGTTTATTCGTTCGCTGTGCCAGCAGAGCAGTCTCCTCCAATCCCCGCCTGCAACGCTCGCCCTCTCCCCCTGACCACTTGCTGGCGTACTGACTAAGCGTCGGACCGGCAGGCAGCCAGCCAGCAAGCAGTAAAAGCAAACGAAGCAGGCAGTCAACCACTCTAAGAGCTCAGACAAATGTCCCATGAATCGCACACTGGGCTCCACAACTAGAGAGTCGAGTCAGAGTCAGAGTCACAGTCAGCGTCAGAGCCAGAACCGGCAAGAGCCAGAGCCAGAGCAGGAGCTAAAGCAAAAGGCAAAGCCCAGAGCTCCGCTGCTGTCCGGACCGATCCAAATCCGACCCCGACTCGTTCGCAGCGTTTCGTTTCGTTTCGTTCGTGGTGTGTATCCAAACGAGTGAACTGAAAAACAAGCGAACACAAACACACTGCTCTCTCTATATATATGTATATATATATATATATATCTATATAAATATGTATGCATTTAAAACGAAGGCAGTACACAGAAACCAATAGCAGAATTATGCTTTTAAAGTACAATGTTTTTACATTATTTCTAAATAATAGCTAAAGGCTAATAAAAGAATTACTTCCAAGTCATGAGTCAACTTTAAATTCATTAGGGAATTATAAACATTTTTATTTATTGAGACCTTAAACCTAATAAATTGGATAGTGAAAATCAAAGCAAAATTAATAGGGAGTAGAGTTTTCATTTAAACTATATGAGTTTCTCTCCATTTGAATCAAGCAGCTCACAGAACAAATAATATCCTCAGTACTTATTTTACAAATAGCCTCAAAACTTTGCGTGGCTTACCGTCGAATTCGTACTTGAGAATTTTAGGTGCAATGGCAACAAATTAGGCCTAATACCTTCGATTTTTAAGTTTTAATATAAATTCCCAATAACGATGGCTTTATGGCCACGAAAATATACCATTTTATGGCACTCAGAGCCCTTTTAATATAAGTTAAAACATAATTTTGCCAAAGATTCTTTAAGTTTTAATATCTTTTTCTTTCGGTGCAACATCAGCCAGCGACTGAAATGAACGTTCATTCTTTTTATTTATACTTTTATTTTTTGCCTTTTTTCCTGGCTGCGCCTGTTAAAATGAAAAACGATGATGATGCCGCCGCCGCTGCCAAGAACAACAACAATAACAAAGCCAGAGCCAGAGCCCGGCGGTGCTGCAGAATCGTCGAGCACTGAGCGGAGCGGCAGAGTGGAGCACTAAAATCCCAGTAACAGCGGACAGAGTAAAAAACCGGCAAAATTGTTCATTGGCAGGCAGTTGTTGGCAGGCACAGAGAGGCAAACACAGGCAAACTGGCAGACAGAACAGACAGTCCGGGCCATGTGGCACTTGGGGGCTTTTGGGTTCGCATTCGCATTCGCCGTCGCAGTCGGATACGATACGAATTCTGGCCCAAAAACCCCAACCGTGTACTGCGGGCGAAGGCATTAAATGAATGCAGCAGCAGCAGCAGTTTCAGCAGTTGGCCCGTAAAATTTCAGATGCTGATATAGGCGGCATGAAGCAGAGATAGTCATGGCAATTGCCCAAAGAGAATATGATGCAGAATAATCTTGAAATAAGTTTTTGAAGTGGGACACCACGATGAATGGTCAATCTCATCATCGTGTTGGCTCTTGAAAATCAATAAAAATGTCACTGGAAACTGAAATCATAAGCAATATATATGTATTTATGTAAAACCATATGTATATGTACATACATATGTGTGGACGGCAGTTTTGCAAATTATTTCAGCCATTTGGCTTTTGCTCTGCTGCGCACACTGTGAATTTAAAGCGGCTTATACGAAATGCAATATGAAATCGACCAGTTTAAACACAGGCGGGGACTCCCCCACTAGGAGGATGGCTTAAATTGAGTGTTGGCAGCGGCTGCTGCTGTTTCTGCTGCTGATTACTGTTGGCTGTTCGCTGTTCGTTTTTCGGCTGGCTGGCTTTTTATTTCCAGTGGCAAGCAGCGGGATTTAACCTTGCAACACCCAATTATAAATTCAAATCGGTTGGTTAGTTTCCATGAGGCAATGGGGTTTCCATTGAAATCGATTCTGATTTCTATTGGAATCGAGTCAGTCTTTCGCTTTGAATAAGGATAGCTTTTGGTTAATATTCATAGATACTGAATATGATTGGCTATCTTTTGAAACACGGAATATGCAAGACAACTGCCTGACGAGATCTGTGCTTCTTATTAGTTTTAATCAAGCTTATGTTTTCAAGCTATAAATTGCATAGCTGGGCCTGGACTATAATTATCCTAAAACCTTCAATGGAAATCAACACGAAAGGCAAGCCTGAAGTTGAGGGATTGTAAAAACAAACTAAAATGATTTGTAAGGAGAATATATAACCATAAAATGTAAACAACCCGCTAAACAACAACTACGGGGACATAAAGGAGATGGAGGAAAAAAAGGCAAAGAACAAGAACAACAATGACCTTGGCATTGACCCAAATATATATACGTATATATGGTAACAGACGCTTTGTGTGTGATCTTGAGTGTAGCCATGCGAGTGTGCTGGTGCATATATATGTATGTATGTATCAAATATAAAGGGAATGAGGGGTACAAAAAAAAACCAAAATACAACATAAAGAAATGGTATGAGGCACCGGAGGATTGTCGAGACGGCGCAGGGTAGGAGGTGGAGCAGAAAAGAAGGAGGCGGAGGCCACGGCGGCCGCGGACAAGCTGAATGAATAAATGGGGTACAAAACACAAACGCACACACATCCGCAGGCGCATCATACTGGCACAGACAGTTGCTATATAAATACAAGTACTAGCCAGTTTAAAGTACCTTTCTTCCCCTATGTTTAATTAACATCTTGGCTCAACTTTAAAGAGTGATGTCTAAAGCCCTAAGATGGTAGTTGGAAAATTTGACTGCACATTTAGCTTCGGCATTCGGCTTCTAATTATATATTTTTGGATAAGAAAACCTCTATATAATCTCGCCATAAACTGAATCCGCAAATACTGATGACACGTGCATACAACAAACTGGAGATGGAAGGCAGACAACGGTTGGCAAAGGGGAAGGAAGGCAGACGACTGCCGGCGATGCGAAAAATAAAACAAAAGACAAAACAGGGGAAGAAAATGCCGCGGCAGAAAGAAATAGTAATCAAAACAAAATAAAAATCATTAAAATTCATAAAAACAAATCAAGACGACAACAACGGTGACAACAACAACAACAACAGCAACGATAAGGCTAAAAGCAATTTTAAAGACATGGGAAAGAAGGGTAAACACGGGGGTCTTGAGAATGGGATGCGATAGCGGTTCAAGTTCAAGTGATAGACATACATAAAAACTGCGTTTATGCGATGGAAATAATATCAAGAATAATGACAAGAAATGTTTGCTTAAGCATCACACAAAAATTGAGTATAAAGTTCAGATTTTTTGGTAGTTTAACTAGTTTAACCCTTTAATGGAGTTTAAACCTTTAATTAAAGGATGCCAGCTTAGTTGATTTTAAAACAAATTCATAAGGAAAATCTGAGAAGAGTCTCAAAAATAAGTGCCAATACAAAGCATGAGTAAGAGTACAAATATGAGTACCAGTATGAATACAATTACGGATACGGGTGCGAGTGCCATGGCCAGGCATAAACATTTGACCTGAACAACTTTTGTAGACTGCCTGCTACCGCTGCCTCTTGTTGCTATTGCTGTGTTTTGTTGGGTAAGGTGTCGGTGGATGGGGGGAAGCAGCAGGATTGTGGAGAGGGGAAGCCGGCGTGGTTAACGCAGGTAAAGAGTGCGCTGTGCCAAACGTAGACGTAAACGTATGTGTGACGTCACGAGTCAAGTTCACGTGCTGTTCACGCAGCACAGTTTATTGACCCACTTTCGATGTGTGTATTATCTAGAAAAGCAGCCAGCCAGCCAACAATACAGAGTCGTCGTGAATGGAACGAAGAACTGGGTGTTGGATGGGGGCCGGGTGCCGGGTATCGAATGCTCCTCTATGGCAAAACATCCAAATGAATGTGCAAGTACTTGGCCATTTCGAGCTGATATATGCTGGGTATGGGGTGAGCGGTAGGAGCACCACTTATACAACCGCCCACGATTACGGGTTATTTATTATTCATTTGCAGCTCAAGAAGAAGCCTATTACCTTTCTGTTCAAAAGATAACATTGCAATTATTCTATTTACAAACCAGTTCCTCAAAACTTCTATGAGAAGAGCGAATGATTGAATAACATTTACTATTAATTGAAAAATTGGTTTCCTACTCCAATAGATCCATCCCCTCTTCGAAATAATTTTGTTATACTTTTTTTTTAAGTTGACGGAAGTAGCATTATTAAACGACTTTCGCTTACCTGGTGCGGCGAAGGCGATGCCTGCGATGGTTGCGGCGATGGACTCGGTGCATGACCAGGACTACTACTGGGCGGCGGTCCGCCTGCGGTGACATGTGGCGGTGGCGGCTGCTGTTGCTGTTGCAGCGGCGGCACGTGGTGCGGTGAGGCGGGCGGCAAGGGATGTCCGGGTCCGGGGCTGGGCGAAGAGCCGCCTGGCCAAGGCCGATTAGGTTCGGGATACTGCAAATGGTTTCAAATCGAAAGTTGATCGATTAAAGCAATCTCTTACAGCAAGCTGCTCTCCCTAGGCCCTTGGGCAGTTCACTTACCTGGTGCGTCGAGTAGGCAGTTCGATGGTTGGGTCCACTTGCCGGCAGACCCGGCGGTGTCGGATAGCGTTGCGGGTACGGCGAATATTGAGATGTTGGCGGTGTATTTTGCTGCGGCGGCTGCTGCTGTTGCCCGGCGCCTGGTGGAGGTCCGCCAGGCACAGGGCCACCGGGCTGCTGTCCCGCCTGTTGTTGTTGCTGCTGCTGCTGTTGCTGTTGTTGCTGCTGCGGCGAACTAGGATAGGAACCAGAATTTTGACCGTGAGCCGGCGGATAGGGTGACTGACCCCTGGAAGTGTTTGTCTGCGGATGGAAAAGCGAAATTGGATCAATAATAGTCAAAGGATGGCGGCTCCGCCAGTTTCCCCCAAAATAAATATATAATCAGTGTTCAATGAGTTATTAACCCTATAAATACAATCTAAAATGTTCTCTAATTAGTTTTCAAATACTAAAGTCCAAAAATAAATATCAATTTATTCTAAGATCATCAATAAAACAAGTTAACATATTTTTAAAAAGATTCTAAATAAACAGCTTTGGAAGATTAAAACTGTTCACATAATTAAAACCCATTTTATGAATAGGTGCCGATATGTCACGTGGGAATTTAGAGGGTTAAACAGCAGTCTGACGGAGACAGCACATTGGTTTTTAATTACAGACATCTCTTCGCTCTATCTCTTTCTCTCTATTTATATCCTCCCGCACTCTTTCAGCATGCAATTCATCAATTATTTGCGTTTGGCTTCGCCAATGCTGTGCGTCTGTGTGCAATGCACATTCCATTTTATTGTATATACATACATATATATCATTTTAATCGATATTCCAACAACCAATTCCCGTAAATGCGCGCACAAATACGCACACAGAGACACCCTCGTATATCCTCGTACAGTGGATGTCCTCGGATTAGAACTCTCTCTTTCTCTCTCTGTCACTCTATACATTGGAAATTTCCAGCAATTAATGTTTGAAAGTCCTCCCCCCCGAGCCACAAGAACTGAAGCCGAGTGCAACGATAATTGGAATTGACCCGGGCACCAAGTGTCCCTAATTATTTGGCGCCCACTGTGGCTCGATGCGTGAGTGTGTGTATACCGAACACACATCGAGGTAGAGGAGGAGGGGGAGGAGGGAGAGACAGCGACGCACCCTCTGGCGGGTGAGTTGTCACTTGACAGTCACAAATGTGCAGATTAAAAAATAGACAATTCAAAAAATATGCTGTGCGAAAGGATCCTAAATGCTGGCAATAAAAAGTTGAAATATTTACCGCTATAACGGCAAATACACCCACACATGCGATTACAAACAGTTGAGGGTTAAATTATAGCATTTTCTTATATATATATAGTATTTAAGAATTTAAATGTTGACAAATTCTATTAAGTATTCTTTTTATTTTGACAATCATTCTAATTTTGTTTATCAAGTTCCAAATTAAATATTAGGATAGTTTTTTTCAGAATTCATTTCGGTTAAACAATTTATTAAATAGAGGATTTAAAATAGAATTTCACAGACCTACAATTGTATCCTAAACTGTGCCTGTCCTATCCAATCAGTTCAAATTACGGAGCTCTGTCCTGAAGGAAGAGACGCATAACTTAGGGCAGGGACACGAGTAAACGGGGCCAGAGCAGGGGGGGTTCGTCCGTCCGTCCGACAGTCGATTGCCAGCCGTTTCTGGCTCTTGGTTCCGTACTCCGTGACCCGTCACAGCGGCAGAAGAAATCCACTTGAGTGGAATATAAAGTGAAACTTATGAACACACACAAGCACACACAAGGAGCGGGCGGCCAACCAACGACAAAGTTGCAACACAAAGCCAGGGAAAAGGAGCTCCGAGACGGAGACGACACCTCGCCTAGGAACGTAACATGGCTTGTGCTGCTCCGTGTTCTGTGCTGCGGTAGACAACTGGAGCAGGACGATGAGCAAAAAACAAGCATGCATGTGGTTGTATATATGAATGTGTATGTGTGTGTGTGTGTGGGAAAGAGCTTTGGATGCCATTAATGAAAGGATTTTCAACTTGACGTGGTGCGACAAGGCGAACCGAGTCGCAAACAGCGCACCCCGTCTGACATAGCAAGTGGAGAGGCGCTTGCCAAGCTTGCACAGACGAGCACTGTTCGCCCTCGTCCTCGCAAACACCGACCAAAACCCAAACCCATACCCAAAAACCCCCCTCAGCGGCATACACACACAAATGTTGCTGGCAACATCACTGCGAATGCCACAGCCCGGAGTAAAATGTGGCAATAAATCTAATGGAAACTCACAGCCAAGGAGGGAACGAATAAAAGAGTCCCAGTGCATCCAGCTTAGCTTCTTTAATGGTATCTCTGGCTTTATCTGAGGTTCTGACTATCATCAGATTTCGAGAATTTTTTAAGGAAAATCACACAACAAAAACATAAAAAATAATTAATAAAAAACACATATTTGAATGGCTCCATAGCTTATCAAATCTTTAAAAATAATAAATTCCTAGTTAATTTTTTTTTAAATCATTTTAAAAGATATACATATATGTACGTTTAAGGTTGAGGGTCTTGTCTCCTTTTATTTAAAAATATATTCTCCTTTTTTAAGAAAGGTACAAAATTAAGGGTTATAAATATATTTTAACGTATTTTCCGCTAGAAACCTACTACAGAAAACTGCCATCACTGCACCAGGCCACCGTAAATAGCATAGTTAGCCTGACCAAAGGAAAGGAATTGCAATGCAAGGAAAGGAAGCCAGAGTCGTAGCAAGAACCAAAGCCAGAGGACAGAACCATATAGCCAAAGCCAGATCCCGTCGTTCGGGCAACGAGCACAAGAACAACAATCGACAGCAACGACGACGACGGTCGGTCCACTGCAGGGTGACAGGAAACATGAATGGATGGTTTTCATACTCGGTGTGCGTGTGTATCTGTGTGAGGAGCGACCGAACGATCCAGCAAAGGAAACGAAACGAAACGAGCCAGGCGCACCAACGAAGCCAGGCAACGAGAAATAAAGTAAAACTGAAACGAGAAAGGGGCTAAATGTGGCCATACCAAGTCTTTATACCCTAACTTTTATTTCACTTTTCTATATCAGAAATGTTGCTAATAAAATATCGTATCTTAATGATACATTTGATTTAAACTCTGTACAAATTGCACGTAATATCACACATAAATATAAGGTTGTCAAAAAAGTCTTGCGGTATTTTAGGTAAGTATCTTTGCAAGCGTGTAGTTCTAGTTTTATTCGTCACATCGGCTTACGCTAGACCTTTTTGGAAAGCTCTTTTCATGCGCTAACATTTGTTTGATTTGTGGTTGTTTGTTTTTAGTCGTTCGTGAGTTATACCGTCGCAAACATGGAGCAAAATAAAGAGAAAATAGGGATATTTTACAGTACTACTACGATAAAGGCAAAAAAGAGTCTCATGCTGCCAATAAAATTTGTGCAGTTTATGGACCCGATACAGTTTCCATTTCCACCGCATAACGATGGTTTCAACGTTTTCGTTCTG
>VNJY01003509.1:0-40396 GCA_008042715.1 Drosophila bocki
CTGCATGTTTATTTCGCAAGTGCGACGACAAGTTTGACCAATTTCCACTCGTCTTAATCACTTTTTCGCAAAGCTTCCACTTCGCTGTGCCGTTTGTTATGTTTATGTAATTAGATTTTACATTCATATTCATTTTTTTTTAAAGAAGTTTCCTTTTTCCATCGAAAGAAAAAATATCAAAAAATATCAAAAAAAAAATATCATGAATTCGATATTAGGGCAAAAAAATTTCACGATATAAATATATCGTTTTCAGACAAAAAATATCGATATATTGATATTTTGATATATTATCAACAACCCTAATATATGTGATATATATGTGTCATATAGGTGATATTACCTAGTTAATTACCCTAAAAGTAACTCAATATTTTCTTTAATAAAGGAAAACTAAAAAATCTCCTTAATAAGAATAATTTTATAATTTTCATTATAAACACCCCAGCTTTAAAACAGTTATTTACCTGGTTAAAGATGGAATTATTCTGAAATCTAGGAAGAGTCTCCTTTGGCTCCTTTTTAAGGACGAATTTCTACATGTTTATTAATTAAATATAATTTTATGAGTGTAGCTAAGGGTATTTGCACTCTTAGCTACCACTTAAATGGGTGACAAGTAGAAATTCCAATTAAATGCTGGTGGCTTCTAATTAATTGATTATATTCTTATAAGGCAAGGACGATTTTTGCTGGTGCACCGCAGAATTAATTATGATTTGACTTTGGTGTAAGTTAAAGAAACATTTTGTGGTCGCTGCAGACTAACAAATGGCTGCTGCTGCTGCTGCGCTCCCAGGTCGCACTGCAGGTTGCGGCGACTGCTGCGGGGCTGGCCATACCCATCCCCATCCCTATCCCCATCCTCATCCCCATCCAGACATATTGTTGGCACATTGGACGTGGTTTTTAATTTGCCTTATCTCTGTGCTCTGGCTCCTTTGGCTGGGCTCACTTAATTTATACCTTACTCAGGGGCTCCAAGAAGGTCCCGGGCATTATATCAAAAAAATTATTTTCGTCAGGTTAATTGGAATTTTGCACAGTTATATATAGTACATGTACTATATATATTTATAGATATATATATAAGCTTGGTAACAAAGCGCTCATTATGTGCTGTTTTAGCGTTCAAAAGAAAATGGGCTATGCAACTCTGAGTTTATAAACGTAAAATGACCTAAGGGTTTCCGGTTCTTTGCCAAGTTAATAATTATTTGTAAATAAATTATTATTATATTTTTTTTTGATACATTTTTTATTAAACAAGTAATATAAAAAAAGGTAGTTATCCTATTTTTGTAACGATGTTAAACTAGATGGCAACCAAAAGCGAGAGAAGATCGAATTAGGTGGGCAGCCCAGCTGGCAATCTAAAGGGGTGGACAGTCCGCCTGTCAAGTGATCCTTGAATGTCCTTTAACTTTTTCATGTATGAACGAAACTTTCTTTTTATGTTATTACAATATAATTATTAGTTATATATATTATTAAACAAATATAAATTATATATTAAAAATATAAATCCCCGAAAAATCAACCTTAACATACCCTCTTGTCTGCCTGCCAAAAGGCAAACCTTTCCTCGGGTTAATTTCCTTGTAAGTGCCCGCGTTCAAATATAATTAAGGCAAGGTGTACGCGGCCTTTAACGGAGACTGTTAATTTAGTGTGTGTTGTGTGCGTGTCCCTGCCCCATGTCGTAAGTGTGTGTATTTGCATTAATACGTATACGTAAAGCATATGGAAGGACGAGATGCTTGGGCACTCGGCACTCGACACTCGGCGGCAGTGCTTGGACGCCTTTTGCGTGTTGCGACAAAGGTGTTAACACCAACAAGTTGCCTTTGCTATGATGACAATAGAACAATTGGCCATGGGTGGCCATTGGCATTGTCGTGCCGGAGATTTTTCGCATATTTATACAGGTGTGCCCGGCAGATGATAACCGAAGGCGACCACCGGGCAGGTGGGGCAACAGGCAGCAGGCAGCAGGCAGCAGGAGACGAGGCGCGTCGCACAAGGCAATCAGTCTGTGTCAAAGCTGGGAGGGAGTGCACGAAGTGCCTTTGATATTGTTGACACAAGCAGGACAGCTACAGCAGGCAGGCTGGCCCCAAAACGGAGGACGACAGGACGAGGTACGATGGTTACAGTGATGCAACAATTTTCCAAAGGATTAAAGTTGTCGTACAGACGCATGATTGCGTAAAAAAAAAAAAATAAAAAGAAATATGTATACAACGAGAAGCAATAACGAACGAACACAGGAAGGACTCTCCACGTCTCGTTCGAATCCTTAACCGGTTGGGGTTCGAGGCGAGTGAATAATTGTTGGAAAAGCTAGCCCAGTGATCGCGCTGGTTTTTCCCGGATTTTATGCGAGGTCCAAGCTATTTGTTAATTTATTTACAAACCATATATGAGGCCAGAAAGGGGTGGGAGCTGCTCCCTTTGCCACTTCACGCGTTAAGTGCTCATTCATACACTTGAATACGTTTTCGTTTTCGGGGCGTGTGTGTGGTGTGGTGGTTCGGCCTGCTGCTAAAACAAAGGTGGTTGGAAGGGGCCCTTTGACGGTGGTTAACGGATTGGAGTTATCCCTGCCGGGTGACTATGCTAAATTAGTTCCAGTTTATCGCGTCGAGAACCTGTTTTGCATAAATTAAGCATGTAAGGATTAACAGGATATCCTGCTGAATAGCTCATCTACTGATTTTAATTCAAGTGTATTTGGAAGGGTTTAAGCAATGTGTAAGACGTTTTTTTTTTTTTTTAATAAAATAAATAAATAATGTTCCATAACCAAAACCTATCAAAGAGCATAGAAGTTGGAGGTATAAGTTTACCGGGAAATTGAATTGGGAATTGTAAGGCAAAAATATCAGAATACCTTGTCCTTCGTAAAAACTAGATGGCAACCTATTGGGATTGAATTTTGGAGCAAGTGGACAGCCCCATAGATTGGGAAATTTATCATAACTCAGCCAAAAAAAGATTAATTTCAATTCGGGTTTTCAGTGTTAGTTTTAATTTGGTTAAAAAATCTGCATACCAAATTTAAAAGTTTTTTAAATTTCATCTTTTGCTTTTTTTTTTACATTTTTAACGATGTAACCCCTTATAAAATTAAAAAATATATATATTTCTTTCTAACATGTCTAGATCGACTCGACTGTTGATGCTGATCAAGAATATATACGATTTATAGGTTCGGAAATGACTCCTTGACTGAATTGCAAGCTTCTGACTGAAATGGTAATACCCTAGAACTTTTTATTAGAATAATAAATTATTTAGTTTAAAGATAAAAAATTTCATAAATTTTGTAACTCGCAGAAAATAGCTACAACTCGAGTAATTTTGATTAAAAATAAATATAAGAACTTTTGCCAATCATTTCCTTACAGTAATAGGTATTATTGTATCCTCAGGCCATTAATCTGAATAATTGTATCTTGGCTGTGTTGGCACATTGCTGGGTGCCAATAAAATGCGGCTAAAGGACTTGGAAGTCGCTCATTCTGCGTGGAGATTATACTGCGGCTCCTTATAATTTGGAAAGTGTTTTTGTACAATAAATTTGATTGGGGCTCCGCTCCGGTTTCACCAGCATGGCCTTATCTTTCACGCATATTAATAATGCTTCGTCATTAGACGACTCTACGCAGATGCAGACAGGGGCAACAATACCTGCAGCAGGAGGCAGAAGCAGGAGCCACAGCAACGGCAAAGGACATCCAGGTGGGGAGCAGCAGCAGCAGCAGTTGACGTTACAACTCAGCAAAAAGTAAAGGCAAACATGCGAAGGAGTTGGCTTGGCTTTGGCGCTGTTGGCAAACAACTAGAAGCGAGCCAAGCTAAAAAGTCCACAACGAAAAGCGCTGAGAAGATTCCATTTTAACATCTCATTAACTTGAGCGGCGCAGACGTGCTGTTTGGATGGGTGCCTGCCCACCGCCTCTGCCCGGTAATGGGCTTGCAGATTGCTCGGATGGTGTCCTGGGCATGGGTATAAAGTTGCAATAATTTAACAATTCCGCCCTCTTAATTGCCTGCCACATTTCATTTTAACGTGAGTCCGCGTCTCGTTCGCCCTAGCACGGGGCTAAGCTGCATATAAACACATATACTACATACAAACATATCCGGCAGCTTAGCCCCGATTTTTACCAGGAACACATGCCTTTAAATGGGAAAAGTTTTTGAGGTAAGATATCTAAGAAAGCTAGTTTTTAGCAAGTTTAAGGACTACGTTTACAAAATGTATTTATTAATTATAAATATTTCATATATTTTAATAGAAATATTATTTGTCTTTAATTTTTGCTACCTTTTTACTTAAAAAACAGAGCTCAAACTCTACTCTTTGCTTGACAGCTTGTTTGGATCGCCTGACAGCTGGGCTGTCGGCTGTCCACTTGCTCCGATCGCCTTTAAGGTTTCCACCTAGTTTAACATCGTTGAAAAAGTTTATATACTTCCAATTTGGCATATATATTTATTTATAATGGATATACATTTTCTTGGTCTTCTAGGCATCTGGAATTGATATTATTTTTCAACACCCCCAAGCCTTCAATTTAATTGTGGATGCCCGAAAACCCATTTAATAGCCTTATAACTCCCATCCAGCTTATTTTCTCGAGCAGAGCTGGCTCTTTCGAATATGTCAAGCAGATACGCTTAATGCGAAATTAAATGAAAACACCTTAATTGCAGGGAGCGCGTCGCGTCGCTTCAGACATGGTTGCACAGCACGACGCAGCAAGAGTGTGTGCGTGCACACTTTGAGTCGCAACCGTTGCCAGACTACACACAGGGCGTGGTGGGGTGGGTGATCAGGGGAGGAACGTTTTATAATTTTACGCATTTTCGCAGCCATAATAATAATACGAACAACGAGTGTGTGTGTGTCCTGGACAGGAGTTTCATTGCACGTTTTGTCATGTGGTACGGTTTGGTTTGGTTACCAAAAAGCGTTATAAAAATGTTATTATGACACCTTTATGACACTTCCAGATGCTGATTATGATGAAGATAAAGGTATCCACTCAGTGGCAGTAATGCAAAGAGGTTAGACAATTGTTAAGAAGGGAACTTGCATAAAGGAATAAATGGAAAAAGTTAAGAAAAATATATATTTTTAATAAAAGTGTAGCCGCTTTGAAGGATCCTTGATAGAAGCAAGTGGGCAGTCCAGCTGTCAAATCTGTTATTTTGCAATGGCTCAAACTCTCTCTCTGTGATTCTTGGTTTTCAAATCACAGAGCTCTCTCAACATATTCCTTACTTCGTTTTATTAAACCATCGATGTTATGATGAATAAATATCCAACATGGAATGTAATCAGACACTTTGATGGTAGAGCTTTCTGTGCAAAACTACTTACTTCTTCCTTGGCATGGAAAAATAGGGAAATTACTATAATTGTATTCCCATATGCAATGAGCTGCAGAGCTGAAGAGCTGAAGAGCTGCAGAGTGCTCATTGCATATGCCAATCGACTGACTGTCACACATGGATGCCTGGACGTGCAGGGCTGCAAGGCATATTAGGGTGAACCTTAGTTGTAAAGTGGGGAAAACAGAAAAAATAATATAAATAAATAAGTAAATATAAAAACAATTATAAATAAATATAAAAATATTTTAATTAATAAAAAAATATAAATTAATAAATAAATATAAAATAAAAAAGAATTAAATATAAAGAAATATAAATAAATAAATAAAAACAAATATATAAAATAAAAATCCCAACTCTTTCAAAATCAAGACTCACCCTAATCCCCCACCTTGGGGGAAAACGAGGGAGCCGCCCTGCTTCGTTCCGCTTAATAGTGTTAGCATTGTGAATGAAAACGTGCCAATGTGTGGAAGTAATTTGTATTTTCATTAGGTGGGCAACATTCGAGCTCTCAGTGCTGTTTAGTAACAATAACAACTGGCTCTAGACTCGAACACGGATACACGGATGCTCTGCAGTGTGTGGAAGCCCAAAGGATGCCTCATCTCCCCAAGCGCCGCCGATGCCTCTCATATATTCATGTGTCCCTGGCAACAGCTTAGGTTAAGTGCCAGTGCCAGTGCCAATGCCTGGCCAGCTCCTGGCGGGACACGGTCTGCGATTAAAGTCCTGGGTGCAGCCAAGACAAGCGCCAATTACACTCGCACTCCCCCCGAAAAATCTGCAGATCTGGAGAGAGTCCTGCCTCAACTCATTTCCCTTTCGAGCTGCGCCGCCCAGGATAACCCTGAAAAACCTAAAACTCAAAAGCGGATATGAATTGTGAGCGCGGAAAATGAACAGAAATTAAGTGACTTCCGTCGTGGCAATGTCTCGCCGTCTGGTCATGCGAAAATGTTATTTGAAATCGGATTCGGAGTCGGAGAGTGTCCGCAGGGATACAGTTTTGTAGGAAGCCTCGTCATCAATCAGTGGAACGGAATAAATTTACAATTTGGCAATTACATTTTGTATTTATTTTGTTGTGTATTTTTGGCCTGCTGACACATGTGTGTTTTTTGGAAAATATAGTTGGAGTATACATATGTACATATATCTTTGAATTTTTGTTTATATATTTCTTTAGTTTATTTTGAAAGAAAATCAAAGAGTTTAAGGATATATATGGTATATAAAATATAAATATAATATTTCTAAAATTCAAAAGGCTTACATTTTATAAATATTATATTTTTATTTTTTATATATATTATTTTGTTCATATTTTATTCATTATATTTTGTATATTTTATATATTATATTTTGTATATTTTATATATTATATTATATATATTTTATATATTTAAATATTTCTCATCTTAAGTATATATATTCTTTTATTTTGGTTACATTTTTTAGAGGCTTTTGAATTTTATAAAGGTTTAACATTTATTTATAATCTTTGTTGTTCACATGTGTTTTAATATATTTTGTATAATTTTGTATATCTATTTTTATATTTTTATATATTTTTTTTTATACATATATTTTTATATATTTTTATTGTTGTTATATTTTTATCGCCCAGGGCATCCTCGAATTCGACTAGAGCCCAAGACTTATTCCACTTAATATTGCTTCCTGCTTTATATTCAACACCGAAATTGTCTGCGCAATAGTGGTACCTGTATCCGTGAAGTAGGGAAACCCTAGGATATATATACATATATATAGAAGGATGCTGGCTGGCGGTGATTGCACACCTTTAACATACACACAGCTCGTGACAAATTGAAACTGAAAAGGCATCACAAGTTCAAAATCATAACTGTCTAGGCGAAGGTAAAGGTTGTGTGTGGTATGTGTGTGTGTTTGGTGTGTGAGGTGTACTTGCTGGCTGGTTATGAGTTATGAAAATCTACAAATAATGCAGGAAGAATGCGCATGAATATGAATATAAATTGAATTTACTGCCATAGTAAAGAGTGAATCATATTTATATTTATTTGACCATGAATAAGTGTGTGCCAGTATATACAGCAGGAAAATATAAAGGCAAATGTACTGGAAAGATATTTTATTTTTTTTTTAGAATTTTAACTTGAAAAATTTGAAATTTAATGAAATATAATATAGAATAATTAAAATTTACTAAAATTGTTGGAACATTGATAATTCAATATAAAGAAAATGTTTTAACAAATATAATTAAATAAATAACAGTATTTGGTAATAAAAAATACAAATGTATTTATCTTAAATGAAAATTAGCTGAATCTTATTCTCAAAACGTAACTCCCCTTATTAAAACCCCTTTTAAATAATACCTAAAACCTCGTATAGAGTATTCTGCTCGTCGACCAACTCACAGCTAAAACTCCATATCCTTTTAGCTGTTTTTATTTATTTACCTTTTAGGTACGTGGGTACATGTGAATGTTTACTGTTTTCAGTTTTCAGTTTTCAGTTTTCAGTTTTCGATACGCCACAGATTGAAAGCAAAAGTTAAAAATGCTCTCCCCAAACATAGATTAGGCCATTTCCTTCGCTCCCAATGTGTTTTTGGGGTAGTATCTACATTTGACATGCTTTTATCTGTTTAGCGTGTTTATTTGCACAGGAAACTCATTACGCAAATCTCCCCCAAAGCTATACGTAAATCCTTTTAGGGTCTCCAATAATGCCGCTGCATGCCGAGGCTTTAGCTCCTTTCAAGTGAGAAGGAGGGGGAGCTGGGGGACCAGGACTGCCCGCATTTTGTAGTATGTGTTGTATATATATCGTATATATTATATATATATTTTTTTTTTTTTTTTAGAAAGGCAAAAAGGTTTTATGCTTATCGAGACTAGAGTTCTTCTATTTTGAATGCCATTTAAGTAACTTCTTGGATTGATTGACCAAACATAGCTAGAGTTTGCGTTTAAATAGAGATGTAAACTCTCGAATGTTTCTACTTTTTCTTGGGAATAATACACAGCAAATGATAAAAATGAATAATTTTCAATTTCATTTGCCACCTGCGTCACGGGACTACTCTTTTTCTTGATGGGGAAAGTTAAGGAAAAGTAGGGAAAATATAAAGGGTATGGTTGCAAGCTTATAAAACTATACAAAAATAAATAATGTATATATTTCATATTATTTATATTGTTTAAAATAAAATATAGTTAATTGAAAGTTGCCAGAGTGACAGAAAGCAAGCAAAAAAAGTTTGAACAAGAGAATCCTTTGACGGCTGGACTGTCTTCTTGCTACAAACGCCTGACAGCTAAGAGCTTAAGGTTCCCACCTAATCGAATATTGCTAAAATATTTATAAATTATATTTATTATATATTTTTAAATTAATACTTTCGTAAGAGCATTCAATGTTCTTGAACAACAATGTTCTATAGAAGCAAGTGCAATTGCTTTCTATATGTATGCTTCTATGCTTTTTTCAAACTTTAATTTCAAGTGCAAGTCCAAGTTACTGAAATGGCAACAACAATGGCCAACTTTTTTTTCGTACATTAAGCCGACGTAGAGCGGCGGCTTTGATGATAAAATTGAAACCTCTTTTTGGTATATAATGGGTAGCTATGAGAGACTATCAAGGCTTTTACTAGTAACATTTAAATGAAGTATAAGAAAATTCTGGTTAATTTAGAGAAAACTTTTCTAATAAATAGAAGTTAAAGAAGATTATTTGTGGAATAAATTTTACTGTAAATATAAAATTACTGGGTATTCTTAGGTCGAGTCTCATCGTTAATAAATTAAAATTCTGGTTAATTCTGAGAAAACTTTTCTAATTAATAATAGTTAAAGTAGATTTATTTGTGGAATAAATTTCCTACAAGTATAAAATTACAGGATATACCCAAGTCGAGTCTTAACCTTACTTTAACGTTACGGCACAGTCGGTTCCAGTTTGTGTTCGGTGTCGGAGTAAAACAGTAAATAATAAACAGAACGCAGAACGGAGAACAGAGTCCTGGGTTGGGGTTCTTTTTCCCTCTTCTTCCTTTTTTTTTGTCGTTTTATTTATGCCGACATCTATGGAGCTCCACTCCTTGCCAGCAGCAACAGCAACAGCATCAGCCAGGTGCCGCTATCGAAAACAAAACGCAACAAAACCAGGCAAAAAATGTCTCACAACTTTTAATTAGTTTTTGCTTAAAAGTGACGCACGAAGCACGCTCGCGTTTGTGGTATCAGGCTCAAGTGGCAGCGCCAGTTGGAGGTGGAGCAAATCCCGGACTTGGATTGCACTGAATATCCGGGATTCCGGGCCAGGAGAGGGCAGAACCAGAGCCATATATAGGCTGGCTAGAAGATAATCGGACCCGAAAAAAAATGGAGGCAGCACCTGGTAAGCCGAAATCAAGCTTAAATTCTGCAATTCGGTGTGTTTCTCTTTAACTTTCCCGGTTGGTGAGGCTAAAGGACCCTGGCCAGGACCAAATTAATTGCATTTCATGAGGTCGCGACACCTTTTGGGCCAAGTCTTTGACTTTTTGCTGAATGAGGGGAAAATGTTAATTACTTTTAATGCTGTGACGGAATGTCAACAGGGTTTGGGTTCTCTTACTCCTCAGTTCATCAGATCTTATTAAAACTAAAAGAAGATATAATGTCCAGCTCACAAAGGACACACAGACAGATTTGAAGATTAACCCTGTAAGTCCCAAGAGAGCCTTGAGGCACTTCTTACATTATTTATAAAATCCAAAAATAATAATTTCTGATATTATTAAGTAGTTAATTTAAGAGTTGTTTTCAAGAGATTTACCAGAAAAGTTGCCTCTTTAAGGTCCTTAAATATAGTATATCCTTTATTCAACTGAATAACAAGACTGAAACGTTCAAAGGCTGGCATTTGGTGTGGCTTCAAATTGAAATGAACAAACCACAGCAAAGCTCCGGAGTAAACTTCCTCTCGTCCACCTTAACGCCTTCGAAAAGGGACGCTATGCAGTTGTGGCAAAGTCCTGCGTACTTTGTCACTTCCTAAGCAGTCTTAGGCTTTGGCTCCCTCAATGTTTTTGGCGGTTTTTGGCCAAGACACTAAACTTGGCCAAGAGCCTGCACTACAAAGCCCAGAACAGGGGGCTTCTGATTTGGTCATCTTTCCGCGTTGCTGACTCGATTTTAAAGTGCCCAGTTTTGTCACTTAAATTATAAACTCTTCGTCCTTTTAAATTGCCAATAAAAAAGTCAGGGTAAGCATCCTTCAATTTATAAGCAACCTTTAGGTATTTGTTTTACATTTATGATTAAGCGTCTTTACTGCTTCACATCCTTGCTGTTCCTGGAGAAAGGACCACCACCACCACGACGACTGTTAAAATGCGTCAAGGCTTTACGTCTGGTTACTATGCGTATCCTGTTTGTGCAAGGACCCAGACAGAGACAGAAACAGAGAGAGTGGAGAGAAAGAGAGCCAATCTAGCTTGACTGTTGCGCTGTAAACAAACAAATGTGAATTTTCAAGTTTTACCCCCCGTTTTCTCCTTTCTCTTTTTATTTTTTTTATTGAACTTGGAAGTTGCATAATAAACTATGGTAAGTTGTATAGAATTTATTGTCAGTCGAGGAGTTTTTGCGGCTCTTGTATTTCGAGATAGAAGTCACATTTGTGCCGCCTCGACAGACGGAATGGAGAGTCACTTGATTTGTGTGTTCTACGCGTGAGGATGCGACGAGTATCCTTGTTTTTGGGGGGAATGAGAAAACAAAAATTATAACATTTTGGGGATGCAATTGTTTTAAAACATATTGGTACATTTTGTACAGGAATTAATTAATTCATTTATTGAAAACGTATTCTTTATTCGGTTAATATATTTAAATAAATCTAGTCTAACATCGCCAAAGCAGGGAAAGAGATTGTTTTTATGTAAATATTTTGTGTTTAATAATTATTTGGGAGCATCCTAGTCTAGCAAAGCCAAATCAAAGAAATGGGTGATGAAAAAGGTTTTATTTAATATTTATTTGGAATTTATTTTTACTTTAAAAGTGAAAGAGAGAGCAATCTAATTGTTGGACTGTCCACTTGTTGCAAATCTTAAGAGCTGCCACCTAGTCTAGCAAGGCCAAAGCTGGGAAAGCTGAGAAACTAAAATAATAGCTCAAAAAATAATAAATAACAATAAATTAAGCATGCTTTGTGATGAAAACTACCTTTATTCAGGTTTTCTAGTATCCTGGTATCCCCTTTATTCAGTGTAACCTTTTGTGAAACGAAATCTGGCCAAGAAGCACTGCCATGTGATCATAGACAACCAGCGAGCGACCAATGTTATTGTCACACTTCAGTAAGCCGAAATCAATACGCTTAAATCGCATAATGTACGAGCATTTGAATATAATTTTGGTCTAACAACGAAAGCGGATTTCTTTTCGGGGAGAAGGAGAAAATGAAAAGCGAGCGAAAGCCCGGGGCCATTGTTTGGTTCACCGACAACTTTATACTCTCCTCCCCCACCCCAGACTCGGTCACAGACTCAGAAGCGGAGCCACTCCCTCAGACTCCAGCCGAACCAAGAACCAAGGAGCATCCCATCCTGGTGGAGTAGCCCAGGGCAGGCCTCACGAGCAGTGTAATGTAAATGAACTGCTGTCACCGCCCCCAAAAGTTCCTGACAGGTGAGAACACTGTAGAAGTCAAATAATAATAGTAAGGGGAAGCCCCTTCTATTCCACCCATCAAATTTGGGTGTGAAAATCCAGTTGCTGCTCTGAGACAACAGGCGGCTGGTATACCGCCGAATGTCAGCAGTCCCTCTCGCATTATTAAGATTGTTAAAAGCCAAGATATTGATTTATGCAGATAAGCGCTATTATGCCAAAGTGCCAGTGAGCTAAGCCAACCCCCCAACCCCCCAGCAGCGACCCTGACTGACTGACTGACTGACTGCCTAATGGTGCCTGTTAGGCATGTTTGTCGGGCTCCAAGCTCCAAGCTCCTGCTTCTCCCCATCTCCTCGGCTTGTTACGAGTGTGTCTTTACATCCTTGTCTCTCAGCCAGGACACTGATGAGCCGCAGGCAAGTGAAGGAAACGGAAAAGGAGACGGAGACGGAGACCCAGTGAGTGAGGGGAGACCTGCATACATTCCTTAAGTCAAGCTCAATCACTTAATGTCGCGTAGGTTCCCAGAGCATGTTTGAGGAATCGATGTCTCGTCCACAACATTTAAATTTCAATTATTTCTTCTGTGACAAGCATAAGCCTAATTCACAGTGCCACCTTAACGGATATAGAAAAGATGCGAAAGTCCTGAAAAACAGCCCTTGTTTTTTATTTTTTTTGCTTGTTTTTTTGTTGTGCGATAAATCAAAACAAATCCCTTTGCTTGAATTTCAATGTTGCACAGCAAACAACTTGGCGATTTACGTGTGTATAAGTATATACTACTTGTACACACATCGCCTACAGAGAGAGAGAGAGAGAGCTCTACGCTATATACTCTAGCCTAAATATATACACTCATAAAAAAATTATTAATATTATAAATAATAAATTATAATCAATAATAAATAAAGAAGTTTTTCTACAAATAAGTTTCCATGCATTTAAAATCAAAACAAGACAGTGTAAATATTATTTTGTAGGGTTAAATTTGTGGTTAATTTTGGTTATAAATTTAGAGCTAATTTCTTCGTAATTTCCTTTCTTAATTTAAGTTCGAATTGCACTTCTTTTCATTGTCAATTTTTCATAAAAAGCCTTGATGAATTTTTCTAAAATTTTCTTTGGCAAACAAAACCCACATGTGCACATCTAATTCCCAACTGGTTCTAACATCCCTGGAATGAAGTGAAGGTTGAATTCTTAAGGCCTCCCTTAAATGGTTTTAATTTTAATGGAAAAATCCCTTAATTATTTTGGTATTTTACCTAAAAAATAAAGTAAAAGTTGCTTAAAAGTACACCACTTTCCTTGTCTTAATGTGTGTCTTGTTAGCCAAAAAGTGTTCAGGCAAGGCGTCAAATGAAAATTTAAGAAATGCGCGGAAAATATTTTCCGTAAATGCCAGACAAACAAGCCTCAGGGGGAGGGTCGTGCTGGCTTCAACTTTGCTGGTTATTGTATTATTTGCTTATATTTCTTTAAGGTTTTTCTTTACTTATTTAAAATGTTTAATTTCTTTTTTTAAGATTTAACGATATAAGCAGGTCTTTTTTTTTATATATTTTAAATAACTTTAAAAAACTTTATGAGTTCTAGTGTTTTAAAATTGGGAAAAATATAAAAATATACAAACTTATCATATTCAAGCTTTATTATCTTAAATTGCTCAATTTTAAATATTTAATTTAATAACTTTAAAAAACTGATATAGTGTTTTAAAGTTATAAGAAATATAAAAATAATACATTCTTGTATTATAATTATCAATCTTTTTAATCTTTAGCCTTAACCCACAAGTTAAGGGTTGATTTTACAAAGGACCCAACTTCCTTGGCTTTTTTTTGTATGATTTCCGTTTATTCAATTGGCGGAAGGAGCTGAAAAAGGAACCCCAAAAAAGAAGGGGTTATGGCCAAAAGGTGAACTCTGAACTCTGTTAATTAGTGCCATTCAGCTCAGTCATAGAATAAATATTACTTGGAAGTTCTGGGTTGATGAAGATAATGAATCAATCGATAAAACCAAAAGTTAAAAAAATAAAGTTGGCTATGCAAATTGAATGAAGGATGCTATTTGCATAATTTGGTTCTCTTTTTACGTTTTGAAAAAGCCAAAAGCCTTAGGAACAACACCAAACTTTAAGGAGATCATGGGGTTTGATCAGGTTCAGGTAATGCTCTCTAAGGAGAGGGAGTACAAGGAGTTTCGAGGAGCTAGGAGGAGCTAGTAAGAGCTTGGAGGAGCCTGGAGGAGCAGCTATAAACCGCCAGCATGTCATGAAGCTCAGCGCGAGAACAATAACAGCTTCTCCTTAATTCTGTTCGGTTCTGCGTCCTGCGTCCTGCATCCTGCATCCTACGTCCTACGTCCTACGTCCTTCGTCCTTCGCTACGCAGTGCAATGCCAAATGAATAAATCCATTTAAATTGCAACATCCATGACTTGCGGGGCTATTCATCCCGAGTGCTGTGATGAAGACGACGACGAGGAGGAAGCCAGAGAGCCTGGTAAAGGGCCAGCGGAAAACGCAATGAAAACGCATTTCGTATACATTTTCTCTGCATTTATTTTCCCTTCTTTTATTTCTCCTTTTTCCCTTCTATTTTCTTTTTTTTTCTTACTTTTTTTCCCTATTTTTTTTTCTTACTGCCAGAGTCTGCCACAGCCACAGCCATCGCCATCTTCCTTCGCCTCCTTTGGCCTAACAAGCGCAAAGTTAAAAGGACAGTCTAAGGCAGTACATGTTTGTATATATATAAAAATATATATATATATATATAAATACCAGGATATATACATATAAATGGTTAGGTGGGTACATATCGTAAGTATATGTATTCCAGGCGTACAAAAAAGAATGCTAAATCATGGATGAAGTGGATTCCCGGGCACAGCTTACCCGCCGTTTGCCGTTTGCCCGCCGTATAATTGCATCGAACGCCGAAGCGAATGCTCCTCTAATTTGGTTCCCCAGGGCCAGGAGACGGTAAAGCAGCAGGAGGTCAGACCCAGACTGACCCAGGACCTAGACCAGGCCGCGTCACATGGTGCGAATGATCGTTGCCATATTGTGCAAATGGCTAGGAACAGGAAGAGGAACAAGAATAGGACTTGGGACCTGGGACCTAGGAACAGGAACAGGAACAGGACCTAGTACCTAGGACCAGGACATTTGCAGAACCCTGACCACGGCCAGTGGACGCCATTTGACGCCATCGGCGGGTTGCTGCGGCGCTAAAAGGAAATTGTGATTGCTGCATAAAATGCTTTTAGAATGGTTGCCAATCGATTTTGGCACGGATTGGCAATGGCAACAGGAAGAGGAACAGCAATAGGAGCAGCAGCAGCAACAGCAGCAGCAGCAACAGCAGCAGCAGCAACAGCAGCAGCAGCAACAGCAGCAGCAGCAACAGCAGCAGGAGGCTGGATGGAGAGCATGTCCTGGGGTCCAGGGCCACGCCGATAAGCGGCTGACGTCGCATCCCATGGAATGTGCGATTTAAAATTGATTGTGAAACATTTGTACTGAATTGGAGTTTCGTATTTTCGTTCGGCTCTTTGTTCGACTTTTGTCCTCATGCAAAAATGGGAGCAACAACAGGGAGCAGCAGGAGCAGGAAAGTCACAAGGAGAGAGAGGGGGGGCAACAAAAATGAAACCGAAATTGTGCGGCTTGCAGCGAACACAAAATACTATCAACAGCAGATGGTGGAGAGACAGGAGCAGCAGGAGGAGCAGCAACAGGACGAGGAGCAGCAGGATCAACATAGATGACAGAGTCACAAAGACCAAACAACATGTTGCCATTGGCTTGAATTGTGTTTAACAAATTATGTTTAACATTTGTGGTCAAGTTGGCAAAAACAGAGACCAGGACATTAGACCAGAATCATCCTTAGAACGATCGTGTGTCCCTGGTCCTATTTAGGGATCAGTAAACAAGAAAACCGTACACTCCTGCTTCTATATATGACAGGAACATGCTGGCAGACTCAGACCATTACGATTTAATGGCAGTTTTTCACTGTGGCATTTAGTAGGACCTAGCAGGAGGCAGGACCTACCACCAGGCAGGATCTACCTGGAGGTAGGACCTACCAAGAGGCAAAACCCACTAGGAGGTAAGACCCACCAGTATAACAATCCAACCCAAAGCTAGGTTATCCTTGCTCGAATTTCAGTTTGCCCTCGATGGTCTCTTCGCGAAAAGGACTCTAGTCCGAGTTACTATCTCGAAAAAAGGGTAGCCGGCAGGACACTGAATTAAGTCACGTGCTGACATTTAAGTCCGAACGTGCAACACGAAACGTTTTCAGTTTTCAGTGTTTTTTTCCTTCTTTTTTTTTTACAGGACACGGAAGAGGCCGCCAGCGATTAAGTGGTGTCTCACTTGGGCAGCCAATCTGTGGACACACCGGGGCATAACTCCAGGGGCAGGACACTCCCAGACTGGACCAGACTGTGTCCGAGTGCGTTGTGTCGCTGCTATATAATGGCTTTATTTGCTTGAGACGAGGCAAGTGGCAATTGATGGGTTTTCATGGGGGGTTTTTAAAGGGGGTTTTTAAAAGGGGTTTTTTTAGGGGTTTTAGGAGGTTTATAGAGGGTTTTCAGGAGATGTGTGTATGATCTTAATTAGAAATTTAGAATGGCAAATTTATAAGGATTTTGAGTAATTTTTTTAATATAGTAATATATCAAATTTTAGGGGGGTTTTCAGGAGGTTTTCAGGGAAACTTATAATGATAATTTTATAAATAATAATTTTAATTTTTCCTTATATTTTTTGTGGTTTTAAATAAAATAAGTTTTGATATAGTTATATTTAAGATTTTATGACGGTTTTTTGAAGGGTTTTTTAAGGGGCTTTTCAGGTGGTTCTTCAGGGTGTTTTTCAGAAAGAATTTAGGGTGTTTCCACGAAATTTTAGCATGGTAATTTTATAGTTCATAATTCAAAATTTTTTCTATAATTTAATATTAGATTTTATGGAAGTTTTTAGGGGCTTTTCAGGAGGTTTTGGACTGAACTGTAGACTGAATGCTAACTAACCTAAACCTAAGTAGAAGGGCTCTCTCTCTCTGATTCTTCTCTTGTTAATAGCTAATAGGTAATATTGGAGTTATGATTTTCATTTAATTTCATTTTATTTTTCTCTTCTGACCCCTAAAAGGACCCTTGAATTTACAGTGTATAAGAACCAATAAAGCATAAAACTTGGCAATGAATGAAGGAATCATACTATTGATAGCATTGTGTCAAAATAATGGGATACGCGAAACGAACGAGAAAAACTTGAATGGGTGACGAAAAGTCAGGCGGGGAGGAGGAGGATGAGGAGGAGGATGAGGAGGAGGATGAGGAGGAGGATGAGGAGGAGGAGGAGGAGGTGGAGATGGAGGGGGAGAAGGAGGAAAAGGAGGAGAAGAAGAAGTTCCCAGTAAGTATTGCAACACAATAACAAGGAGGCGTTGGAGGAGAATGACAAGGAGTCTGAGGAGAAGGAGAAGTCAGAAAAGGAGCAGGAGTCTGGGGATGAGCAAGAGTCTGGGAAAAAGCAAGAGTCTGAGAAGAAAAGTCAAGGCAGCAGCAGAAGTCTGAGTAGGAGTCGGGCCAGGGCAGCCAAGATTGTGTTTTGGCTTAGCTCCTCCGGACCAAGGTCCATAAACTTGTTGGAAGCTACAGCTGTGTGTGCGCTGTGTGTGTTTTTGGTGTGTGTGTGTGTTCTCGTATACAAATGGTGTGGCATAACTAGCGGGGCTGCAGATAAAAATAACAATTGAAATAAATGAGCAAGGACGAAGGGAGCCAGAGGCAGGACTAAAAGCAGAGCCAAGTGACAAAGACTTCTCACTGGGCTGCCATTTTATTTGCATACTTTTAGGCGGCCGGCGGATTGAAGACAATTTGTGGTCAAATTGTGTTTGACTTTTTCGCCCAGAGACCCCGACCCCAGGCAGAGGAGGAAGAGAGTCCGCGCTCAAACCGCTGATTACAGAGGTCTTTCATCTACAGCAACCCAACCCAACCCAACCCATCCTATCTATCCTTCAACCCAACAAAACACACATAAGGAAGAAAGGCCCAGGCTCAGAATCTGTTGGACTTCCGCTACCATAAACATGCATGGAAGAAGAGACTCTGCCCGGGATTAGGGTTGATTGCAGAGTTCATCGTTGGGTTTTGGGTCGTGCCGGGTCGTAGTGGGTTGGGTTTTTGGGTCGTGGCTTCTCCTCTTTCGCAGTGCACCGGCAACGGATTCCCGGCACTCGCTTCTCATATTTTTCTTAATTAATCTTCTTTTCTTTCGCGTCGATGATGGCTGGGAGTGCCTTTTTGTGCGAACGTTTCGTAAAAACTTCAGCGACGACGAAGGACTCTGGACTCTGGACTCGGACTTGGACTCGGACTCTGCAGAGTCCAAAGTAAATTAGCTAAAAATGTTACTTTGCCAACGAGGCAAAGATGAAGATGAATGTTTTCCGCGGCGTGTTGACGGAGTCTGAGGCGGCTAAGCGTGGCGCTAAAAAGGCCAGCCTTAAGACCAAAGTAAAGGCTCGCCAGTGCAGCATCCAGCTTCCATCTCCCACATTTCAGTTGAATTCCAGCATCAGGTGGAAGTGCTAAAGTTTCTGGGATGCCGTCGCTGGCTGTAGTAATGAAGATAACATTTCCTGTTGTCAGCATTTGCAAAAGTTGAACAAAAAGCTTGGGCCTTGGTGTCCGAAATGCTCAGCAAAACCTATTCCTCATTTTCGAAACTTTGCCAGAGAGAAATCAAAATGGACAGAAGGACCCAGCCAGGACCATCACAAGGCTAGGTGAGTTTACTAAAGCAGGAATAGTTTTATAGGAATTTCAATACTTTAAGAATAAATAGGGGATATTAAATGTCTTTATCTTGAGAAATATTTATATAGAAAATATTATTAATTATTAAATTATTCTCCAGAGCAAAGCTACTATAGAGAATCTAAAATCTAAAGAAGATATATCTTCTTTAATTCCCAGTAAACTCCTAGCAATTAACCTTGTGTATATATATATCTTTTAACCAACTATTTTATTGTCCAGTGGCCAAAGTCAGCAAGTCACCAAGTCACCCTCTCCTTCTCTATTTGCCTAAAGGGGGTTTGAGAGTGTTTAAAAGCAAAGTAAATTATTTATCACAAGAAACAGTCGTCGTGAGGTTCCGCTTGGTTCTTTGTTTTGACTTTAGTGCAGTTTAGGGTTTATTTTTATTTATTTTTATTTTTATTCTTATTTTATTGTTTGTTTTAATTTGTACTTTAGGACTCTACCCCCTTCAGTGACTTTAGCCTGTTGCTCTCCTATGTGATGCCTGGCTGCTCACAGCAAAGTCATTTACACTGCAATTAATCATGATTACGCGTTCTCTTTAGCCAGGAAGAAGGGTATTCGGAATGCCATGTTGCTTTGGGTTTTTTTTATTTTTTTATTTACCTCCCCTTAGTCGCAGACGCTTCCTGCATTCACTGATTCACTTAGCCACTCTTCTGCACTTTAAATGGCTTTTACAGCCAAGCGTTTTCCATCTTTTTCCTTTACATTAAGTTTCTAATAAAAGATTAAATATTTTTGTTTTATAAAAAAAAATTGAAATGTATTTTACATATTTTCTAATGAAAATTAAATATTTTTCTTTTATAAAAAAATGTAATTTATTTGTTAATGAAATAATACATTTATTTTCTTCTATAAAAAAATCTATAACATATTTTACATATCTTTATAAAAGATTATTTCACATATTTTTATAAAAAATTAAATATTTTCTTTTTAAAACAATAATTAGGAGACTCCCTAGATTTCCAGAGATACGAGACTCCAAAAATAATACAAAAACAAAAACAAATCAATATATAAACTAAAAATCATTTATCACCTGGTTGCTACACCCTCTCTCAGCTTCGGAAGAAGTCGCTTCTCTGGGATATAAATTATATCAAAGCCCAATGAATCATGCAATAATAGATAAATAAATAAATCAGAATCTTGTCCTCGAAACAGCTGCCGGCTGCCTCTCGGTACACCAGGCACGTATGTGCACACCCCCCGAACACACACACACTCATACACACACACAGGCACGAAACACACCATGTACATGCCATATGCATGTGCTTATGTGACACTTGAAGCCCAGTCGCTCTGTGAGTGTGTGGGAGGCCCCAGCAGGGCCTAATTAGATTACATGCAAATTAAATGCAGCAAAGAGCAGCAGGTACACACGATTTACATGGAACTTACTGGCAGGATACTGCGAAATCGAGGGGATATTAGGGGGGACAGGGGGCTAGAGGGGGGTAGAGAGAAATATAGGGGGGTACAGGGAAGTAAAGGGGGCTGGGAGCTCCTGGGAGGCACAGAGAGCTCTTGGGAGGTACAGGGATTATCTGGGAGGTACAGGGTGTTCCTGGGAGGTACAGGGTATTCCTGGGAGGTACAAGGCATTCCTGGGAGGTACAGGTAGATTCTGGGAGGTACAGGGTGTTCCTGGGAGGTACAGGGTTTTTCTTGGGGGTACAGGATTTTATTGGAGGTACAGGGATTTTCTTGGGAGGTACAGGGTTTTTCTTGGAGGTACAGGGATTTTCTTGGGAGGTATTTGTTGAGAAGTACTAAGAGTTTCTGGGAGGAAATGAGATTTTTTGGGAGGTACAGGGCATTTCTAGGAGGTACAGGGATTTTCTAGGAGGTACAGGGTGTTCCTAGGAAGTACAGAATTTTTTCTGAGGTACACGGAGAACCTAAGAGGTACAGGGAATTTCTAGGGCGGGGTACAGAAAGCTCCTTGGAAGTACAGGGTTCTCCTAACCTTATGTACTCGCATCCCACCTGCTGCTCCTTTGCCGCTGGCAATTGTTTATTTACCTCAAATCCTCGTGAGAACACCTTGTTGCTGCCTGTTAAAAGTGCCACGAATCGATCATCTTCACACTTCACTTGAAAAAAAATATAGAAAAAAAAAAACCAAAAACAACAGCAACTGCAACCAATAATTGAGGATTAGCTGCAGGCTTAAATCGAGTCGGACGGTACAGAAAACAGAGAGTATAGAGTCCTAGTTCCATTTTAAGCAGGCCACTAGACTGACTGCCTTGGGACGCGGCAGTTGCACGACTGAACCTTGGCACATTGCAACGTAGACAACGCAGACTCGTCGTCGTGGCCTGGCCCGAAACGCGAGGATGCTGTGACTCCAGCTACAGGTCCTGCCTCTGCTCCTGCCAACAAATGGGCCTGCAAATCGCGCAACAGGCAGCCGAGGATGCAGCAGCGCTGCTAGTGTCGCAGCTGCAGGACCTCCTTCTATGTCTGTGATGGTATGCCGAATCGTAGTGTGCGTGTGTGTGTATAAAAACAAAGGCAAGGAAAAGCCAGGAAAAGTGAGAAAAATTGTTGGAAAGAAAAAAGCTAGCGAAAAAAATACACGAAGACACGACGACACACCCAAGGAGATAAACAAAGATTTGTCTGAGTAGAAAAATGGCGGAAAATGAATGTCACAACTAAGGAGTTGAGCAATTAAGGAAGGTCCTGGGTATATATAAAAAAATATATA
The DNA here is from genome assembly GCA_008042715.1 of Drosophila bocki. NCBI lineage: Eukaryota > Metazoa > Arthropoda > Insecta > Diptera > Drosophilidae > Drosophila > Drosophila bocki. Next base: position 21,658 of record VNJY01003509.1, read on the forward strand.
TAAAAATGCATGCATATATGTAAATATATATCTAGAAATATATTTTTATATATTTTTCGTGGAAAATATTCCCTGGAAAAATCTGAAATCATCCGAAATCTGCTTTAATTTCCTAGGTCCTTGTCAGCTTCAGGAGTAGGCCCTGGCGAGGTGTCTGCGGTGGCGGTGTTGGGTCCCGCTCCTGTTCCAGGTCCTGTTCCTGGCTCCCAAGTGCAGGTGCACATCCAGGTGGCGGTGGCGGCGGTAGAGGTGGTGTGGTCAGTGTCAGCCTGTTGCTGCGCGTTGCCATCAACTGCAGGAGTCTCGTGTGTGCAACAGGCAGGACATGAACACTCACAGGCACACACATGCGCAGGCTTGCCACCCACCCCCCCCTTACACACATACAAAGACACGACACATCCGCTTCCGCAACAGGCGGCGGAATTCCTGGAGACTCGAGGAGAACGGCCTGCGCCTCCTAATGCAAATGAAAGAGGATGCACAGCCAGGAGGAGTCGCAGTCTAAGTCTCAGTCTCAGTCACCTGTGCTACTCGGTGGATAATCCAATACCATCCTTCTCGTCATCCTCCTCTGTCCTATTTACCAGATTTGCAATGGGCAAAAACACCTAGTGGGATTGCCGCCACAGGGCGCTGTCTCCGCTGGAACAGGAGCTCCTCTGTCCTGGAGTTTGCACAACTTTGGCCAGCAGAGCATAGCCCTGTGACAAACTGATTATTGCCTGGGAGTAGGAGATGGGAGATGGCAGCTGGGAGTAGGTAGCTGGTAGATGCAGCCTGTTGCTATCCGGCAACACGAGCCCACACGCACACCAGGACAACCCAGCTCACCCACACAAATGAAAAGGACACACACACACCAGCAAGCCGGTTTACGCACACAGAGAAGCCCAGGATTTAAGCTCTCAACTGTTGCTCCTCGCTCTCTAGCAACAGGTACTAGTGGAAGGAGGAAGAACCTACATGACGGGGGGGTGTCCTGGTATCCTGGTCATGCGCAGAGGAGGACATCCCACGAGCGAGGAGCGAGTTTCTCCGATGGCTTAGAACTGCACGAACTGGCTGCAGTCCTTGTCGCACCTATCAGCTTCCGCTGGAGCTGGAGGGGAAGCAGCAGCCTCAGCATGGGCGTGGAGAGTCTCCTGGTCCATATGTGGCCTAAAGGATGAGCCCCTCTGAGCAGTGCGCCTCTGTCCCGGCAATCCTGCTCCGCGAGGAGGAGGAGAAGCGAATGCCATTACCGTAGTTTTATGATGTGCGGTCGTGCGAATGAATGCCACCCTCAGAGCCTCCTGTATTACGCGTCCCGCCTCCCCCTGCCGCCCTCTTCCTGCACCTACTTACGCCAGCGGAGATTGCACTCTTAAATGCCACATTTGTCGCTGGCCAAGCCGTTAATTGGCCCGCTTAATTGCGAGGTGTATAGGCCTCCTGGCCAAAAGCGACGCGTGTTTTAAATATTAACCAAGTTCAGGTGGGGCCAGGGGATTGATTATCTTTTTTGGTAATTGAAAGGAACTTTATGTATAATATTTTATTGTTGTTATTGCTGTTATTATTAATAATGATATTGTTGTTATTTTTAATACGGCTTTTATTATTATTTCTGATTAAAAATATGACTTAATTTCAGTAAAAAGCTGGAAACCCAGTGAAGGAGTCATTTCCCACCCTATACATAAATCATATATATTCTTGATCAGCATCAACAGCCGAATCGTTTTAGTCATGTTTGAAGAAAAACTAATTTTTACCAAATTTTTTTTTTTAAATTTGACAAGGGGTTACATCGTTAAAATTTGTAAAAATTTGTAAAAATTTTAGTTTTTTAAAATATTAAATTCAGTTAGCAGATGTAGTATTAACCTATTAAAAACTAGCACAACACGGTTTTTCAAATTGAATTTTAGGCATTTTTGGCCGAGTGTTAGATTTTTAAAATTTTGATTTTTTCCCCAAAAATGATAAGTTTTTTTTTAATTTGTAAAAAAAATTCTCCAAAATAATATTATATTTATAAAACGCTTAAATTTAGTATGCATATTTATTAGCCTTATAAAAACTAACACAAGCCCCCTTTCCGATTTGAATATACTGGCTGAGTTATAGATTTTAAAAATTTTGATTTTTCCCAAAAATTACATAAAATTATAGATAAATATTTTAAATAATTTAAATTAAATGCAGTAAACAAAACTAACTCAGAGCAGCTTTTCTAATCGAAGTTAATGCATTTTTGAATTGTATATTTTCTTTTATTTTTGAGTTATAATTTTTTTTTCAAAATTGTATTCAAATTTTATAATTAATTAATTAATTTTTATAAAAAAAAAAAAATAATAATAAGCAAATAATTACATTTTTAAATTAAATTATTTAAATTATTCCTTTTTAGTCTTTTTATGGTTTTATATAAATATCGATTTAAAGTTCCAAAAAAGCGTTTATTTGGAAGCGTATTGAAGGCATAAAATGCAAAAAATAATCAAACAAATATTTGCTTGTAAAATTTTATAAAATTCTTTTTATTACTTCGAAATAAAACCAGCTTTTTGTAAATTTATAAACATGTTTATTTCTAAATAAAACCAGTTTTTTTTGTTAAGCCATGGTGTGGTTCCTTGGATCCTGGCAGGACTCTGGTGTGTTATGCCTGGCTAGAACTTTATTGAATTGCTGGCATTACAGTTTTTATTGTTCTTGGTTTCTGTTTAATGTTGATACGTTGCTGCTTCCAGCTCCTGCTCCTCCTCCTCCTCCTGCTCCTCCTCCTGCTCCTCCTCCTGTTCCTCCTCCTGTTGTCACCAAGAGAGACAGCGACAGCGGAAGTGCATCCGGTTTAAAGGCAAACAAAATGCAATGCACACGCACATTCCCATGGAGCAGGGAGCACCAACAATGGGGCCCAGAGCCAATCGGTTGCCTCAAAGGTTTGGCTTTTTGGCATTGGCCAAGGGTACGTTCTCAGCATACCGGCAACCGAGTTAGTTCCAAGTTCCCAGAATCCGCAAGGACCTACAAGAGAGAGTGAGAGAGAGAACCCGGTAAAACCACAGGACCACTCTAGTCCCTGTCATAGCCTGGCGGCTGTTGTAACTGTAACGCTTCAACAGGTGAGAGCATAGAGAGGGGAGAGGGGACTAGGAGGGGAGCCTGCAACGGCAGGACATGCGACAATGCAGGACTATGGACAGACCGATGCGATGCTTTTGACAAAAGTTGCATAAATTAACGTTAAAAGCAAACGTTGTTGAAGTTCCTGCCTCTTTTACTTTGTTAGCAGCGAGTCACCGCCTACCGTCCAGGACAGGACACCGGACAGGGACCGAACAGGAGCGGACAGGACATGCAATAAAGTCATCAAGTGATGCCACTGATGTCCGCGATTCCCTTCGCTTCTGTCCTGTCAATAGCCTTTGGCAACTTGCGCCTCATTGCGTTTTGCATACAACATTTTTTTTTTTTCGAGCGAAATGACAAGGGAACAGGAGCTGGAGCCATTGGCAGGATAATTTGATTTCGAGTGGACATATGCAGCATTAAAGTTGCCACTTTATATATGATATGTGATGTATATAAACTGGAATTGAATAAATTAGGATAAGCCTTTAAAACGTTGCCCAAGAATTGCTGCTCATGTCCTTTCCCTAAGCCAAAGGGTTGGCTTGGGTTCAACTACTCATGCTCCTGCTCCTGCTTGTGCTTTACCCATTCCTGCTTTTGCTTTACCCATTCCTGCTTTTGCTTTTCCTCCTGCTGCAAAAAACGTGGTGGCGCTCAAAATCTAAATACAGAAATTAATGAATTATGAGTAAAGGGATTTGTTTCGCTCTTGTGAATCTCAGGAGGCGACGACACCTTTGGACACCGACAGAACCCATCGCTTGACAAAAGCATGACAAAAGCATGGCAAAAGCAAAAGCAAGAATGCTTTCCTGCTGTGTGTAACCGTGTTCGTGTCCGTATCCGTGTCCGTGCTTACTTGAGTGGAACACACAGGACATAAATAGTAGCCCTCTCGTCTGAGTGTGTGTGTATGTTGGGTTTTAATCGCTTTGATCTTTATATTCCCATTTAGTAATTAATTAACCGAAAGGTTTCCCGTGCATTCAGGCACTAATATGCATTCCAAAATCTCTGGCACATGCCAAAAAGGCTCAAACGCTGCTCGCTTATTTTCCGTTTAATTAGTTTTGTTTTCCTTGCCACCCTTAAAGTGGTTTATCCTTTAAAAAAAAAAAGGGGCTGGCGACAGGTTTTACTTGGCCTGCAGATCGCTGGGAATTTCCATATGAATTTCCGCCTAATGAGGACCCCTGGCTAGATCGCAAGGATATTGGTCAGGACCTTCCATTCCCTACTAGTTTATTATTGACACTATTTAGGTCCTGTGATTGTGTCCTGCTGCCACAACTCCTGGCTGCCTCATCATCAATGCCCAGCCAACACAACAGGACGCCACTGGACAAAGGACTATGGACAACGACACGTATGCTATCATCGCCATCGCTCGTGTTGTTTAATTAAATTTCTGAAATTAAAATGTTTTGTTTATATAAATTGAAAATACAGACACTGCCCGAACACCAAACGGAACTGCACAATGCACAGGCTTCAAGAAGGAACAAAAAAAGAAAACCAGGAAGTGTAACTTTAGACCAAGTCGAAGTCTGCACACTCTTCATTGCTCAAATATATAGTTTCCCCCAGGTAAGGACAGTCGCAGTCGTTGCTCTGAAAACAGGACACAGGAAAGCCTCTATTGTCCTCACCAAGAAGTGGATTTCTTTTTTTTTTTCACCCACAAGTCACAGGTCCATTCACAGGACTCCAGGACCCCGCAGGTGTCCGCCTACGATTGCCCATATCTGTGCCTCTGCCACCAGTCAGTCAGTCAGTCAGTGCTGCTGCTACCTGTGTGCCACCTGTGCCGCCATGTGTGCGGCATGGAGTGGGTGTGTGTGTTTACACAACAACTGTCGCTGTCGCTGGCTTTTCAATTTGATTCATTTCATTTCAATTCTGTTTTCTTTGCATTGTTCAAAAATGCGCCGGGAGCGATCAAAACTGAACTCTTTGGGTGTCCTCTCGTCCTGCAGCATTTAGTGGGAGAGGGGGGACGGGGGGAGAGTGGGAAATGGAGAGTGGAGAGTGGAGAATCAGGATTGCAGAGCCAGGACTAAGAAGTGCGTGCCAGTAAGCATATGAATAAGTAAATAAGGCAACTTTACAAAATAAAAAAAAATAATATAAATAATATAAAGTAGATCCTTCTTGTAAAAATTTACAATTAGAACTTGCAATCATTTAAAACCCAATAAAAATCCGCATAAAACCCACCATTTTGAAGCTCTTTCAACACTCGCCTAGTCCGATGTCCATTCATTCTTTTACAATTTGGCTTAGTCTAGCTTAGATTGGGAGTACCCTGCCTGGCATTGTTGAAAAAAAGATATATATACATAAGACCAGAGCTAGGACTTGGTCCTGGCAGCACCTCCTGCTCGCTGCCGGCGGCGGCTTGCCCAATGAAATGTGAGCGAAAGCGAAGGAGCCAATTTATGGCATCATAAATCAAGAGCAATATTGTCATATTCTAGCATTTCCCGGTAACCTTTGGCCGCTCCAGCTGCAACTCTCTCTCGCTTTTGTGGCAACCGAGCAGCGAGAACGAAGGAAAAGTTAAAGCCAGAGGTCATCATCTTGGGCTTAAGTGCATGTAACAATTTGCTTACGGCTTCTGGATGCTGGAAATTGGCATTTCAAGAGAAGATTCCCATGTATTTGGTTGCACATTTCCCTGGCCCACCTGGTGAGTTGCCTAGCAGACGGGATCCATCAATCGCTGGACCCAAGTTCGGGCTTGGACCAAGTCGCCATGTGAGGCGGTGGCCATCTCTGGTTACCAATTCCTCTTTTCGCATTGGAAACTAGGGAAAGGGTAAGTCAATATCACATCGAAAATATAGGAAGCTTTATATATCGAATTTTAAAATCATTTGTAATGTATCGATTATTTTTTAAAAAATGTTCTAGAATTTTAATTTAATTTATTTCATTTTTTTGCTTATATTTTTTCGATATATATTTCAGATAAAGTATACAGCAACGTTAAAATATCGATTTATATATTCATAGAATTTTTAAATATTAAAAAAAAGTATATTAATTGAAATCGATTTTATCGTTGTTATCGATTTTATCGTTGTTATCGATTTTATCGGAAAATTCTAACTAAATTCACCTAACATTAAAATATCATAAAATATCATTTTGTACATCAAATATTGTTTTAAATATCGATAAGATATTAAAAAATCGATATCTTCTGTTATCCCTAAGAACCTCCGATAACTCAAAGAATTTTTGTTTGTTTTTATAATTGACACAAAAAAGGCGAATTTCAAAGTGCTCCTAAGTGAGGACAGAGCAGGCGAGGGCTTTGAAAGGCCTCCGGTGAGGCTCATTTGACGCCTGAATGCCTCAATATGTGGCCTAACAAGTGGCCACCGAATGGCTGAGCAAGGACTTCATGCATAAAACGGGGTGACAACAAAACAGGCCACCCTGACAACATCACAACAAATGAATTTTCGATACCTGACTAAGCACAACTCATTTGTTCGTTTCGATCGGCGCACAGTAGCCCCCATTTCTCATTTTGCGTTGCAAAAATCATAACTCTTTCCATAAACAAAATACGGTAACTGGTGAACAAAGAGCAGGAAATCTTTAATTTAGTTTGTTTACAGATTCGGAATCCTTGGAAAATTGATTTTTCGATTTTTGCAACTCTAATTGTTCGAGAGGCGCTACTGTGCGGCGGCGTTGGTGGTTAGATCCTGGCCGCAGGATGCTACCAAACCGATTACTGGCTTAGCTTCAGGATAGAGTGTGTTAAACCCTTGAAGGGGAAATGAAACGAAAATGAAACGAAAAATGAAATAAGAGTTAAAGGAAACGATTTATTAGCAAAACTAAGCCGAAAAACCCTACAAAACGTTTGATGACAGGACGAAGGACTGCCAAACATGCTCAACGAAAAAAACTAAACAAATAACCCAGAAGTAACCCAAGACTTGGACTCAAACTTGGCTACTAATCAACCCTTGTCAGTCAATCATGAAGCCGGTCGGTCGTCTCAGCTATTTGTTTGCTTTGTAAGGCGCTTTCAATGAACTGCAAAATATCTAATTCGCTTCGATTTATCCAATTTCGACCCCCCCAACTCCTAGAGCCATGCAAAGCATAAAGTATTTAATACCGTTGATCGCTGTCATGTCGATGGCTCCCACCTCCTCACCTCGACTATGTAGAACTGTGATGAGGATGGAAAACCGTGTTCAATTGCCGGGAAACTCTTCGGTTTCCGACTCACTGCTGTCCAAACACACAAGGAGGCAAAGGAGGCCAGGAGGCAAAGGAGGAGTCATGCCACACATCAACCTTGATTGGGTGTAACCAGAGAGTGATGGTAGACAAACTTGTAGACGTCACTGAAATCGCATTTGAATTGGGATAAAGAGGCCGCAAATACAATACAAGAGACCGAGGAGAGAGAGAGAGAGAGACCTATCCCATATACACTTCCTGTTCCTGGAAGGACAAGCCAGCAGCGTTTTGGAAGGATGAAGGTCCGGCGCCCTAAATTTCCGCTCTTTTAAATCCATTCCCCACATCCACTGCCAATCCAGCATGCAGATAAGCTGTCCGCATACACGCGTTAATTCCGTTATACAAATGTCACTCGCCAAACAAGTTGTCCACATCGCAAATCTCGGACTCGGACTCGGACTCCGACTGAGACTCGTCCGGTGGCCATCAAATGCCTGTCAATCAGCGGGACAGACAATGCAATCACGTTGAAGTAACTGCCACTGAACGAAGCCTCCTTAAATTCAATTATCAAGCTAAAAAAAAAAGAAAGAAGGAACAACCAGAGTCCTCCTAACGAGACCATCACAGAGCCTGTAAACGCCAGGAGCAAGGTTTTTTCTGCCTTAATATTTAATATTTTGTTGATAGTATTTAAGTTTAAGGGGTTCTTGTAATTTAATTTATTAAATTTATATTTATAATTTTTAAAATTTTAAATTCTGCTTACTTTTTTTACAATTTTAACATAAACATAACATAAAATGTTACAAAAAAAGATCAATCAAATTTAACAATTTCTATAACTCGGCGAAAAATGCATTAAATTTAATTTGGAAACCAGTTTTTTGTAAGTTTTTAATAGGTTAATAAATCTGCATCTGAATTAAATATTTAAAAAAATTAAAATTTTTACCAATTTTTACAAATTTTAACGATGTAACCCCTTATCAAATTTTCAAAAAATGGTTCAAAAATTTTTTTTCCTCCAGACATGGCTAAATCGATTCGGCTGTTGATGCTGATCAAGAATATATATATGATTTATGGGGTCGGAAATGACTCCTTCACTGGGTTTCCAGCTTTTGACTGAAATTAGAATACCCTGGAAGGGTATAAATTATATAATTAAGTTAATTCTGATTCTAATCTTAATTTATAAAAATTTAATATTTAATGGTTCTGTTAAGTATAAAACTTAATGTTATAAATGACTGAAATAAAATATCAAAAGGAGCAGAGTCCCACAATATTGCGTATACGCACTGGTGAAGTAAATATATGAAATTTAAGAAATAAATAGGAAGCTAATTTATTAATCCACTAAAAACTAGCTCCGAATTAATATTGCAAAGGCATTCCTCTAATATTCTAGCATATAAACGAAACTGCGCTGATCTGTGCTTCATTAAGAGTCTCAATTATCCTTATTATACAATTTATTAACTTTTGGCAAAGGTTTAAAGACTGGAAATAATATATATACTATATATTTCAGGCTTTTAACTAAAACTTTTAGCCAGGACATGTATCCTTTTGCTAAAGCTCGGCAGCTATGCTTGATTTGCGCATGTCCTTTAAGTTTGTAAGTTGCAAATAAATTACTGAAGCTCAGGAAAAGTTGGGGAAGCTTATAAACTTGGTTAGAGAACTTGATGGTTCAGAGAGCTCCTGCTTTTCCAGGATTTAATACAGAAAATACAGAAGTTCAGAGTTCGAGAGATAATACATCTACCTTTTGGGAGCTTAGCAAGTGCAAGTCTTAAAATATTTTATTTTAAGTTTTCGGGTTTTACAACTTTTTGAGCTTGATTTCAAGTACAAGTAAAAAAAGTTGCTGAAGCTTTTAAAGTAATGCTTATTTAATTTAAAGAAGAAATGGATTTTTTTTTATTTTTATTTAATTAAATAGAAGCTGTTTTTATTTATACAAGCAATATATTTGTATATTTTTAAATAATTATTTTTGGAACTTTAAAATAACTAGATTCATAAAAGGTCTTGATTTTTTCTAACCCAAAAAATACTTAAATTTTAATATATTTAAGTTCTTAAAAAAAAGGGCTTTTAAACTATACGCTAGATCGACTCGGTTGTTGATTTTAATGCAGTTTGTGATATTACAGGTTATATATTATATATTAAAACCCATTTCCTTGGTAGTTAGCAGTGCTATTTTTACGATAAAACAAAGGTTATTTTAATAATTAATTAAAAAGGTAATTTTTATTATTTTAATAATTTATGTTTCATATGAAAACCCAATTCCTTGCTTGTTTGCTGTATTACTTTTACGCTAAAAAACAAGTTTACGTTAACAAATAAAAAAATCGAAAACTTGTATAAAATCTATCATTTATATTTGTTATAAAAATTATTTTTCAAACCAAGACTAACCCCTTAAGGACACCTAAATAAATATCAGTATACAAATACCTTTGTCGCCGAACCACTCAGTACACAATATATACATTATATATTCAATATATCAATGCCCCTTGTCTTCTTTGGCCCAGGAAAATGTACAAATTCCGAATGCAAACCAAATCAAAGAAGCAACTCCTGCCCCGCCAGGACACTGCAAGGACTGTGATGATTGTGGCTGCCAGAGTGTGTCACATTTGTGGCAGAGTTTGGATTCTGGCTAGGCAAAGCAAACACAAGCCACAACAACGACGAGGAGGCTGTCGATTGAATAACAACAATGAAGGAGGAATACTCGTCACTCCAGGACTTCCAGGACGACAACGATGACACTTGGCGTTGTGAAAACAAAGTAGTGCTTCCCCTTTGGTGATCGAATCGAATCTTCGCATCGATTCCAGGCAATAAAACTATTCGCAAATCGGCTACCAACTTGGGCATTAGCATAGTCCTCTTCTCCCTTTCATTCCCATTTCCATCCCCCCAGTGTCCTTGCAGCCTCTTAAGAATTCGATAAGTTTGCAAGTAAAGGTAAGAAGGTAAAAAGGTAAAAAGGCATGGCGAAGGCAACTTTGCAAAAATTGTGCGCATATTAAAATTCTTGGTGAAAGCTTTTGACATAAATTAAAACTTTTATCAAGAGCCAGGGTATGCCTGTGTTTTCTCAGCTCCTTAAATATATATATATTCCTTTTTTTTTTTGCTGCAAGTCTGAGCATGTGTGTGCTTGCCTATTGTCGCTTTGATTCTGTAAGGAGCTAATTGATTGGAGCTCCTCGGTTCTCTTGGCTCCTCCTCCTCGCGAGACTGACACATCGAAGGCTGATTTTTCCAACTTTTTTAATTAATTTCGTAGCCGAATTTCCAAGGAAAACTTTACGCATAGGGTAGCGCATAGCATTAAAAATGAATTTCACTTCATTGCTGCTGCTTGGCTCAAAGACAACATTTTTGGGCGTTAAAATTATTTATGGGCTTACTGTGCGTAACGTGTCGATGTCGATGTCGCTGTCGCTGGCGTCGTATCCTGGATCCTAAGAGGAGGTGGCGGTGTCACTGTCCTACGTGATTGTCGGTACGACTGATTTTTGTGCCAGTGACAAAACTTTTTCAATAATGTATAAATCAAACTGTCATAAAGTCGCAGGATCGCAGCATAGCAGCTTAGCAGATTGCGAAATCGCCAGGACTTGCACACTTTTTGTTTTCCTTTCCTCGCGCTCGCTATCTCTGTCTCTCTGTTAAACGTCAAAAATGCCTTTTTCCGGTGACATTTTCTTAGACAATTTAAGTTGCCATTGTGTCGCCCTTTGCCCTGATGTGCATTTAATATGTGTCCCCCTTGTATGTGTGTGTGTGTGAGACAGACAACGTTTGGACCTCTGTAACCACCCCCGCAGATGTTACCTGTCGTCTATGCCCACCCAAGGTAAGCGTAAGCGTTTTTCACATTCAGGCAAATATGTCACAAAATTTATTGCAAAATAATTTCGCCCGGTTTGTGCCTTTTGTGTGTCGTCGTTATTCTTTGGGTTTCGCCATTCGCTGGTGGCCCACTCGCTGATAGTCACTCGCCACTTAGGCAGCGTTTAAGATGTTTAAGTATGTGTGTGTGTGTGTGTGTGCGCTGGGCTCTCCTAGAGCTCTCTTCCTTTGCTCTTCCTGCATATTAAAATATTAAAAATTCCTTTTATATCCTTCGAAAAAAAATTTGTCTCATCGCTTTTTTAATTCCAGCACTCCCCCCCCCCCCCCCCCCCCCCCTCTTTTCTTTTTTTTTTTTTTTTTTTTATCCCNCCAAGCCCCCCCCCCCCCCCCCCCTTCCTTTTGAAACTTTTTTGCTTGTTTCTTGAAAGTACAAAAATTTACTTTGATGCGAAAATAATCATTTAGCTAAGAATTTTTCATATTCCAGTTTAAGCCGCTTTTATAAATAAATCTGTTTTTTAAAATTTAAAAACTATCTTACGGAATGTTAGTTAACAGACTTTCGGGGTGTTCAATCGCTATTACGGTTTAAGGATTTCCTTTACTTTGATGTGGAAATAAATCAATTTAGACAACAATTTGTATCTTAATATTCCAGATTTTGCCGATTTTATAAAATAAAACAATTTTTAAAAGCTAAAATGGATTTTAGTTTGGTTTATTTCAGCCTCTGTTATGGTTTAAATGGACTAAAAACCAAAAACGATCTTCCAGCATGTTAGTTAACAGAGTTTCGTTGTTTTAGTTTACAGCGGTTCGTTTAGTTCGGTTCGTTAAAAGCCCTTCTTCCAGCTATTGGAATGGTTGTGTGTGTGGGAAGGGGCGTAAAACAGGGCTGTTATGCGCAATGGCACCAATTGAAGTTGCGGTGCAATTAAATATCGGCAAAAGGAAAGTAAGCAAATGTTTGTGTTTGTGCGTGTTTTCGCTCCGTTTGAATGCGGAATATTTTTTACAACTACAAACAGTCCGTTACGTGTGTGTGTGTATATATACGGAAAAATGCAAATACAATAAAAAACAGCAAGAAAAATGCAGTCAAAAGCGTGCCGATACATATGTACACATGTATGTGCATACGAGCAAGTGTTTGTGTGTGTGTGTGTGTCGGTGTCAGCAATGTTGTGGGTGAAAGCAGCGGAGGAGGCAGCAGAAAAGCGAAATGTGCGAAACGGACAACAGCGGGAAGCGGGAGGAAAAGAGGAAAAAAGGGAGCTGGAGGAAAGGGAGAATGCGTTTGGCAAAGACTGGACTTTGGTCCCCCGGTTCTGATTGATCCTGCGTGTGCGTGTTTAAACAAAAATTTCGCTATGTAAATCGGCAAATAACCCCGGCCGGGGTCTCATTTACAAAGTGTTTTTCGCAGCAGTTTTCCAATGTGTCCATTCCTTGTTTGCAAATGTTTTAATTGAATTCGAGTGGAGGCCGCCGCCGCCGCCGCTGCACTAAATGTTTAATCGAGCTGATAATTACCCGACCTTGTGCCAGGACTGGGGTACAGTGAAGCCTTCGGACATGGTGAGTATCGATGAGCGGAAGCTTTCTGCTTCCCGGTTGGAGTCAACGCCTTGGAAAGCGTTTTTTTCCCCAATGATTTATGAACTAATTTAGCGGCAATATTATTTATGCCAGGCCAGACTGAAGGAGAAGCAACGGAAGCCAGCCTGTCCGGCCAGGATAATGCTCGAAAATGCTGCCACAATGTTAAACGCCAACAACCAAAACATCGAAGGCGGCGGCATCGACTGCAGCAGACACAACAAAGTGGAGCAGGAGGAGGAGGAGGAGAAGTAATACCACGAAGAGGAGCAGCAACAATGGGTAAGTCGAGAACTTTAAGAAATTTACACCATCAGCAAGATAAGAGTCATGCCCAGTAGGCGCCGCCGCCAGATCACGAAGCCAGGCAGGCAGGCAGGATGCACCACCGGAAGGGGGTTTGGGTTGGGTTGGGTTGCTCCTCCTTCGCTGGCAAAGAAGTTCAAACTAAGCTAAGGAAATTTCTGCTGCGCGGGCACTTTTTCCTGCGCCTGTGTTTGCAGCAAACAATCTGTTTCCCGGGCATCAACTTTGCTAGAAAAATTGAAACAAGCTGAACGAACAGCACAGGCCAGGGAAAGGCCAGGGCCAGGCTATAACAGAGGAATATCAGGATGCAGGGTGCAGTGGCAGCAACTACCAACTTGTGGCTGGGGCATGTATCATATTTAGACACGGGAAAGACAGAAATATAAACTTATAAAGACCAGGAACAGGGGGATCTCCCTTCCCAAAAAAATATTTGGTATATATATAGTTGCGGAGGCAAGCACAAAAACCATATTTGGCAACTGCCAGTCGAGGAGGAGTAGCAGCAGTTGAAAGGACTTTACAGCGCACCCAACTGATGAATTATGGCCAAAGTTATCGGCTGAGGTCGGAGGAGGAGGCTTTTTGCAATGTTTTGCTACACTGCGTGGCAACTACTGATAATAAGATATACTTGCCATTCGGACAGGCCCAGCCGGAAGTCTACTAAATAACAAGTTGTAGGGCCAGCAGCAGCAGCAGCAGCATGTGCTGGCAGCAGGCAAAAAAAAAAAATAAGAAAAAAAGTACAGTAAAGGGAAATAAAAGAGCAACTTAAATAAGTTTAATTGTACGAGACGGAAGTCGAAACTTTGCCATTTGGCTTGGTTGACTTCAGTTCAGTGGGCCGCGTTTCTCTTTCGTCTTTCTGCTTGCATCTTCCTGTTCCTATCCAGCTTTGACCTCCAGCTCCTCACACTTCAAGTGCAGTATGATAATGGGCCAGCAGCTTGTTTTTTATTTCTCTGAAAGACTTTTCACCAATTATAAACCTCTTCCGGGTTCGGAAATGCTTTTTAAAGCAGTGTTTTGATATCTTTTATGGCTTTGTCTGCCAAGCTTTGTCTGCCATGTACAAGCATTTAGGGGAAAACTGACAGCTTTATAATCCTGTTCAGTAAAATGCATTACCTTTCAAAGCATTCTTTTAAAATGTGTATAAAAAATAAATTTGAATCAGCATACCCAAGAGTTTTAAGTCAGTCAAGGTGTGGGACAGCAGGGGCATATCAGAAAAAACTGAACCCATATATTCCGAGCGAGACATTCCTTTACGATGAGCAGCCTCATTAACTTTCTGAACTCCAAGTTCAAGCCCACCGTGGTGAGTAAAGACGCCTGCGAGGATGGCTTTACGGCAGGAAATCTTGTCGCCGAAGATGCAAGGCAGCTAGAGCGGGGCTTTAAGGGCTCCACCATCTGCAAGCTGCCCGTTGAGATCGTCTTCGACTTTCCCAAGGCCGTCGACATGAAGATCATCAAGCTTTGGCCCTCCATCGGGGCCATGCGCTGCACGGCCTTCGAGCTCTATGGTCGCCACAATGGCAACTGGGAGCGTATAGCCTTCGTAAAGGATCTGCGCCATAACGTGGACTCGGTGATGTTCTGCTACCGAAACGACTACAGCTCGCAGGGCAGCTCCTCCATCACGGGAGGAGAAAAGTTGTTCTTCTTGAAGTCAGCTCGCAAGATTCTGGCCAGCACCAACAGCATCAAGGTGGTCATCCTGGCCACCGAAGGCTGTCCACCGGTGATGCGCAAGGTGGAGATGTGGGGTCTGCCCGCCCGCTCACTGGACAAGGCCGACAGGGAGCAGGTGAAAAGCATCTGGAGCGATATCCGCGGTTCCTACGACCAGGACGATGTCCCACAGAGAAATTTTGATCCAACAACCATTCCCCAGCTGAAGGAGCAGTCCTCATTATCCATTCCAGATAAATTCCTGGACTCGATCACCTTGGAGCTAATGATGCACCCCACTGTTTTGCCCTCCGGCAAAGTGGTAGACCGGTCCACCATCGACAGGTATGCCGTGAAGGAGGCCAAGTGGGGCCGCCAGCCATCGGATCCTTTCACTGGCCTCGAGTTCAATGCCGAGCGCAAGGCCAAAAATAACTTGGCCTTAAAGACGCGCATCGAAGAGTTCCTCATTATAAACTCGGAGCACTTTAAGACGGTGCCACGTTACCTGGAAGCTTCCTGGATACGTCGCCACTTCAGGAAGGCAGCTGACAGTCTGAATAAGCAGCAGCAGGCTAAGAAAAGGGCCAACTCCTCATTGGCTTCTGGATCACCGTCCTCATCGCCGGCGGCCAAGAAAGCAAAGCTCAGACACCAAGGCGATACCTTGACATTCAGCAGCGCATTTACTTCGGCCTCCTCATCATGCTCCTCCGTCGACCTGGCCAACCAGCAGGCCACCTCTAGCACCAAATGGGGTTTACCGGCCAAGTGCATCAACTGTCGTAGCGCCCAGTTTCACTACGAGATTGGCACCTGTCGCCACGTGGTTTGCCGGGATTGTCTTGCTGCGCTTTTGCGTTGCCAGGTGTGCGCCTGCAAGTTCTCCTTTCTTGCTGCCGACGTGAAGCGTTATCAAAATGTTGGATCCTTAAAGCGATCTCTGCCTGGTTAGCTCCTTTTGTTCAGTTTGTAACTTTGATTTTTCTAAGTCCTCTTTTTCTTATGTGTATCAGGTGTGGAGGCGTCGTTAAAGAAGATGATTCGGACTTGTCCATCAGTATCAGTTCGCACTTAGACATAGAGAACAGATTACAATTGGCATATAGAGAGGACAAAATAAATACACAGGAATCCCCGAGAGAAAGCACACAACAACTTTGCATAGAATAAAGAATAGCTATTACTGCGGCTGCAATGTACAAGCATTGAGTTTATTTTTTTCAAAAAAGAAGCTCATTCAAGGTTTATATAGATCCATACCAATTATTCAAAGGATAAAGAACAATTTCTATTTTGGATGCAATGTACAAGCATTGGACATTGTTACTTTAAGTTTCTTTTTTCAAAAAATAAGCTTCTTAAAGGTTTATTTTTATTAATATCAATGATGCTTTAAATATATAATCTTTATTACTTTACCTGCAAAATACAAGCATAACAGGTTGCTTCTTTGAGTTTCTCTTTTTAAAAGGTAACTCTTTTATGGAGGTATTTCTCGGGTAAACAGTTGCAAGTGTAAAACAGCTTTTCTTAGATTATTTTCTTACAATATATCTTCTTTTGTTCAAGTGTATTTAAATCTCATTTACAAGCTTATTTCCCACCATTAACCCAATCATATATTTGGCCATGTAAATTGAACTCAATTTCAAGCCTTTAAAAAAGTGCACTCACCGGTGGTGCGGCCTGCCCTTTGCCAAAACCGAGGTTGGTCCAACGATTAGCCAAAAAGGATAAACAAAAAAAGGAAAAGAGGACCAAAATGCGAGCCCCCTAATAGGATTTTATTTCGCTGATCCCCTGCTGTCCTGTCCTGCCCTGCCCACCATCGGTTGGAAATCACAGCCGCCTGCCGATGATTGCCGTCAATTGAATGCCAATTGTTTTTCTTGCCCGGCGCTTTTTCTTTTGATACATTTTTGGGCAACGTTTAGTTTAGCATTGCAGCAATCGTTGGGTTCGTTTTTGGTACGAAATCAAACGGTTCTCGGCCAGGGCAGAGAGATCAAGTTGCCAGCATTGGCATTTTCATTTCAACGGGAGTCCTGTCCAGGGACAAAATGTCTGCAGCTAGAAACCGCCGAGGTGGTGTGGAGGTGGTGTGTAGATAGTGTGGAGTGGCAGTGGTTCAATAAAACCGGTTACAGAAAGTAGAAAGTCGTGTTCTGGCCAGAAATTCGCGATTGGAAAATTGGAAGGAAAAATCGTACAATCTTGATTGTCTATGATGGGGCACTCCTTCTGGTCAGGACTCCATCAATTATGACAGTATGTTCTGAATAGTGTCATAAAAGATGGAATAATTGAATTGAATGATGGCTAAACAGGGTTTATAACTTACTTTTAAGTGGCAGATATTTTCTTGGCTTGTCTTGGAACGATGTAACTCCATTATAAAATTTTTAAAATTTCGTTTGAATATTTTTAGAAAAAGACTAATTTTTTAATGTTCTTAACTAAGCTAAAAATGCATTAATTTTAATTCGGGAAGCTGTTCTGAGTTAGTTCTTAGAAGGTCTATAAAACTGCATACTAAATTTAATTTTAATATTTACCTATTATTTTATGAAATTTTTTATAATATTTTTGTAAAAAAACCATAAGCCAAATTGACCTGCCTAGTTCAAACTCTCTTATGACCTTTTGGCAGGTGTGGTGTACAGGTGCACTTAGCTCTTGGACATCAGTTACTGTTTTTGGCAAGGCTTGAATTTGGCAGGAAGCTTGTCTTCTTTGGCACTCGCGTTCCCTTCGATTTGGATTTGGCAGGAGAAGTGTGGCAAAACGAATTGAGTTTGTCTCTAATTTACATAAAATGGCAATGCACAAATGCTGGAAATGCTAGAAATGCACAATATATATGAGTACTTTGACCTGAAGTGCCACGCATACACCCCCACTCCCACACCTCCCACTGGTATCTCTACCCCACACACACCCACCCACAAATAGAACCATCTTAGGGTAATTTATACAAGGACCTAGTGTGGGGTTGGGACAACGTAGCAAAGTTCGCTGGCAAAAAGCGCAATGGCAGCTCTGAGAAGGGAAATTGTACTAGGAAATTTGCCGGAAATTAAAACTTGTGCAAAATAAATCGCCAAACCTCGAAATACGGACACACACACACACAGGCGGGGCAATATTTACACCCAGGAAAGGGAGCTCAGAGAGGAAGAGACTGGGACACAGACACCGGCTGGGCGGAAGATCGATGTACTTGCTGGCAAAACTTATGTAGCCTTTAAAAGCCAATTGGCGCAACCCGGCTTCCCCGGATTCTTGGCTTACACATAATGGTCCCGAAAATCTGAAAATCTGACCGTTTTTCAAGGAAGTTGTAGGCCAAAAGCAGAGTAGCACATTTTGCGCTGGATTTGCCGCTAATGGAGTGACAGTTGGCCAAGAATTATTAGATTTGCACATGCATACACAGCAGGAGAAAAGGAATGAATCGAAAACGTGATTGCCTGGTCAGAACCTAGAAATAAAAAATATAGAAAAAGCAAACACCATGAGCGTAAAACCTAATTTCCTTAATATTCTCCAACAATTACATGATAGCTGGCACAACCCAAACCCATATGGAATGTTGTTTTAAAATCATGAAGTTTAATTTCCTTAATTTGGGGGGAACCAGAGACAGTGAGTGACGGACTGGACGAATCTATCTATCACCTGGCCTCGCAAGCAGCCAGGTAACCAGCTTTCCTGGGTGTCTGATTTCGTTTGGTTTTTGCCTGACAGCAGGTCATAATGCATGTAAACTCTGCCATCAACTCTCTCTCTCTCTCTCTCTCTCTCTCTTTCTCTCTCTCTCTCTCTCTGTTTTAATCAACTTTAATTAAAATTGCACACAAAAACCCCCGAAAACGACTTGATAAAACGCCATTAACTGGGGGGGGGGGGGGGGGGGGGG
>VNJY01003509.1:40402-68071 GCA_008042715.1 Drosophila bocki
GGGGGGGGGGGGGGGGAGTGATGGCGGTTTTATCGGTTCGGTTTGGTGTGGCTTCTGTGCAAAGCTTTTAATTGATAAGTGTGTGTGTATGACTCACCCAGTGACTGGCCTGCGCTTGAATTACATTCA
This sequence comes from Drosophila bocki, assembly GCA_008042715.1. Classification (NCBI taxonomy): domain Eukaryota; kingdom Metazoa; phylum Arthropoda; class Insecta; order Diptera; family Drosophilidae; genus Drosophila; species Drosophila bocki. The sequence continues at coordinate 40,532 of VNJY01003509.1, forward strand.
AAGCCCACTTTCCACGGCCAACTGTCCAGGGGCTAGAAAAGAGATCCCCTTTTTACGCTTTATGCCACATTATTTCAGGGCTTATGCTCTGGCAAAGAGAGGGGACTGACTCTAGGACAGCTCTACGAAATTACGCTCATTTCAAAATTGTTATTGAATCTTTTGGGCAAAGTAAATAATCCTTGTTGAAATGAAGGAGAAATCCCGTTGCGGCCGCAAGTGGCTTGCCAGGAGCCAAGGCATTGACTAAACGCTCTGGCACAAGGACTTAACCTCTACCCCACACACACCCACACTCTGGCCTTTGTTGGTGTCTCAAGAAGGTAACCCAGCAGACAAAAAGTTCTTTTATGATATTGAAATCGATAGATTTGCGGATGTCAGGCGAACAAAATGTCCGATTCAGACTCATAAGCGATAATTAAGTTATTCAGACTCAAGAATTCTGACTTATGAACGATCATAAAATCCCCTGTCATGGTTTTATATTTTTAATATTTTTCATATATGGTATAATATTTTTATATTTTTTCATTTAATATTTTTATATTTGTCATATTTTTTATATTTTATTTGAACCATTCTTTCTTTCTTGTTTTCCTGGAAATTCTCGCTACTCATCCGCTATTCGTTTGTTTTTGCCTTCGTTTTTAAGCATTTAGCAAAACCAATGCGGAAAGTCCGATTCTGTGTCCGATTTTTTTTGTTAATTTATTTTTATTAATTTATTATCCTATTGCAGCAAGCTTACACTTATAGTTGTAGCACCAGTCGCATTGTACTTAATATCTTTAGTCAGCTTTTTTGTCTGCTGGGAAGCTGGAGGATGGCCCTGGGTGGCAGTGACGCCCAACTAAATGCTGCCAAATTATACGCAATCATTTTGAGCTTAACTAAAGTGCGGCAAGTCTGCGGCCAAGCAAGGAACTGGCTGAGATGGAGCCGGAAGGCTGAAGCTAAAGCTGAACGCTGGGACCGTGGCTAAGACTGCCGGTTGAGGGGTTCAGGGTTGCGGTTCAGACAACAGCGAATTGGTTAGTAGGAATGCCTCAGCTCTCTCTACGAAAAATACGATGACAATGTGTCATCGTAAATTGTTCGTTCTGCAAAAGGTCAGGGGAGAAAGGAGGCTTCCTTTCAAATTTATACCTTCATATTAAACTGGGCAAAAAATACAAGCATTTAATGGTCGCTCTTTTTGGGTTCTTATTCCCCCCCCCCCCAAGAAAAAAAAACACCAAGTTTTCTTTTAAACATTAAAAGAACGAAGAGCGCTTTTTGGTGGTAAATCAACATTTGCTTTGCTTAGAAGCTGCTTAAGTGACCTCGTCTAAACAATTTAGCCAAGGAAAAGAGATCTCAGAGAAAAGCCACCTCATGAATAACACAGAAATAAAATTGGTTTAATAACAAAAGGAAATTCAAGATAAATTTAAAATAAATGCAAAAGAAATTCACTAGAAATTCATGAAAAATTCACTAGAAAATCAACAGATATTTAAAAGAAATTCACTAGAAATTCATTAGAAATTCACTAGAAATTCATTAGAAATTCACTAGAAAATCAACAGAAATTCATTAGAAATTCATCGGAAATTCACTAAGAATTCGCTAGAAATTCACTAGAAATTCACTATAAATTTAACAGAAATTCATTAGAAATTCACTAGAAATTTAACAGAAATTCACTAGAAATTCACTAGAATTTCTCTAGAAATTCACTAGAAATTCTTTAGAAATTTCATGGTTTCTGCCTGGCTATGGTGTGTGTGTATGGTGTATTTGTGGGCATAAAATGTCAGGATTAAATGAGACACTTTGCGTGTAGTCGTGGCAAAACGTAAAAGCGTAAAAAAGCAAATGCCGCTCAATTTGCAGCACAAACAGAAACGCAAATCAAATAAGAACGCGACAAAAACTGGAGTAGATCTCAAAATGGGGGAAAGCGGAAAAGCGGAAATAGCGCCTCACTGAGACATTGGGAAATGGGGTGGTGTCGCCGCCATCGTCGTCGTCTGCAGTGGTACAATTTATGACAACTTAATTGATTTACTTTACGTACGTGACCAGAAAAATGAATATTGCATTACGTTGGGGATTTTCGTTAGAGTTGATTTTTTTTCCCCACCCTCCCTCCGCCTCCCCCGCCGGAAGTTCTTCTATTTCCATGCTCTCGCCTCCGCTGTTGGGCAACACAAACACAAACACAGCTTTAGGAGGAGCATCAGAGCATCGGAGCATCGCCATTTCCATCAGCTACATCAGCCAGGACTCTTCCAGGACTCGGAGGAGTCTCGTTCTGTGTAGTCTTCGCTTAATGCGCTCAATTAGCAATCTCGCAGGAGGCGGCTTTCGGGGCAAGGACGAGGCGAGGCGGGGGAGGAGAGGAAATGGGGATGTGGTGGCACCTAATTTAATTTGTATATTTTCGCAGATTTTACTGTTTATTTCCGCTCTTGGGGAGTGAACTTATTTAATTTTAAGCTGAATATATATTTTTTTTGCAGAGAAAATATTAAGGCAAATAGTTTTAAGGATTTCTCATTACTTAAATTAAATTTATTTGGTAGCCACTTGAAGTTTTTAATTAAAACATTTAATATTAAGTTCATTTCAGTGGAAAAATCATTAGCCGAAATAAATTCGGTTTCTGATTTTTAAATATTTAAATTTGAGAATATATTTTCAGTCAAAACCGGCACTAAAACTAAACCCCATGAGAATACTCCATCCTGTGGTTGTATTTATATTTATATTTATCTGACAGGATTTCTTCATATGAAAAACTTGTGATTTTTTTGCTACAAGTAGAACAAAACCAAAAACACACTGCCTTAAAATAAATCTCTAGCCCACATTGCGGATGAGTAATTTTATTGCAATTATTAATATATATAATTTGGGAACTCTGGTTGTGTCTTTAGTTTCTTAAAGTGTGTGAGAGTTAAAGCCACATCTGGAATAATTCTCTAATTTATTAAACCCTTGCAGGGTATTCTAATTTCAGTCAGAAGCTTGAAATAAAGTGAAGGAGTCATTTCCGACCCCATAAATCATATATTGTCTTGATCAGCATCAACAGGCAAATCGTTTTTGCCATGTTTGGAGAAATATTTTTTTTTAAATTTTTTTTCGAAATTTTGATAAGGGGTTACATCATTAAAATAATCAAAAATTCGTAAATAATTAAAATTTTTTTAAATATTAAATTCAGATGCAGATTTATTAAACTATTAAAAAATAGCACGGAATTGTTTTCCAAATTGAATTTGATGCTGTATTGACTGATTTATAGATTTTTAAAATATTGATATTTGCCCTAAAATGATTAAAAAATGTCAACATTTTAAAATTTGCAAATATTTTACAAAAAAATTAATTTTTAAAAAGTTTAATTAAGTATGCAGATTAACTATATTAAATTTAACCCAGATCAGTTTGCCGTGTTGAATTTAAAGACTTTGTGACCGAGTTATGGCATTTTTAGGTTTTACTCTTCCCAAAAAAATATTTTATAAAATTATGAATTAATATTATAGCTAAATAAAGTATGCAGATTTATTAACCTTAAAACTATAACCCAGAACAGCTTTCCAAACCAAAATTAAAGCATTTTTAACTGAGTTTTGATATTTTTCAATAAGCTTTCCGTATAAAAAAAATCTTTGATAATTATATAAAGTTTCCTCACTAAAAGAGTACCCAAACTTCGGTTAGCCTCCTCTCTTGTTTTAATTTTTTTCTGTTAATGCCTTACTGGCGCTTGGCCCTGGTGTCACGCTCCTGCGAATGCAAGTAGCTCGAGCAACTTCATCCTCGCCGTCATCCTCTTAGAGGGCAAAACTTTGGCCGCATGCTATTTGGAGCAAGTTAAGCAGACCAGAGACCGGCCAGCGGTTTATCCCGTCTTAGTTGCTTTGACCTTTTCACCGATTTCTTTTCTTTTACCGAGGTCTCGGCCGGCCCTTCGTGTGGCAACTTTGCATGAAAATGCGTAACGATTGGCCCTGAGTAAAGGCTCCCCTTTGAACTGGTCTCCCAGGCAGTGTCCGTTTTTAACGAAGTACCACTGTGCTGGGGAAAAGTTTGCCATGGAGCTTCATCAATTCACTTTGACTTTGACTGCCTTTGTGAACTGCGAAACTTGCTTTTGGCCTAGACACACACACACATCTCCATCTCCGTCGCCATCTCCATCTCCATACGAGTTCAAGTTGCTTCTACTTTGGCTTAATCGCACATAAGCGGTGAGTTTTTTGTGTACTTACGAAACCACTTAAGAAGTCGTTAAATAATCAATGAATAAAGATTCTAGCCGCCTTTCTTCTTGTCTTTTCGCGATGTTTTTGCTCTTCTGGCGGCCGCATAAATTGTCATAAATAAATGAGGGAGCAAAGGCTTGCAAGGATGTGCACGGCCATTTGTGATTTCCGATTTCCGGTAGCTGTCTCAGGATGGCTTTAAGGTTTTTCAAGTTTCTATATGATTTCTCTTTTCTTTTTTTTGACAATACATCAATTGTAGAAAACTTTCACTGTGCCGAGTTTTAGGCGGGCATAGGAGGAAGTGTTCTACCGTCTGGTTGATGCTGTGACGCGTAACTTTTGCATTTTCAGTGACAGTGACAGGTAATTGAGCGGAAACGTGGGCTGAATTAACGGTTTATAGGACTGCACAGGCCACAATTTTGGGAAAGAGAAAGGGGAAAATACCTGGGAGGCATTCAACCCATTGGAAATTGATGCGCTCAATGGGAGTTCAATGCTAAAGGATATCAGGGAACACTGGGGTTGTGAGACAGTGACATGCTGGTTTTTTGTATTTTTAAATTGTACAGTATTTTAAACTAAGCAAATCGAAAAGAAAAACCTAATCAAGGGGTATATTTATCCTAATTTTTGGTAGTAACCTTTAGGGTTAAGAGCAAGTGGACAGCTTGGCTGTCAGGCGATGGGCAGTCCAGCTGTCAGTTGGCTCTTCCTTCTGGCAAGCTGTACCTTTAAGCTCTCTCGCTTTCATTCTCTTATTATTTATTATTTTATATTTATTATTTAATATTTTGAATTTTGCCATTTGTTTTTTCTTTTTTCCTCTTTTATCCCACACTGGAAAGGAGATCGGAACAAGTGGGCAGTTCATCTGTCAGTTGTCTCTCTCTTTTTCTAGCAAGCTGTACTTTTGATCTCTCTTCTCTCTCTCTTTGTTACTGATCCTTTGCCACTTGTCCTCTCTCATCCTCCCTTTATTCCAACCTCGAAGAGCTAATAAAGCAAACGATTCTTTACAAAAAATTTGCTTTAGCGGTCCTTGTCCGGCCATGCCCCTATTTCCACTGACTTTTATTGCATTTGATTGCTGTTCTCTTTTTGCTTTCTTTTATTCTACTGTTCTGTTTCGTTCCAACACCCACCCACCCACTCGATTTTCATCATTTCTTTGGCTCTGCTTTCTACGTTATTGACTTTGATTTTACTTTCGGCGTTGGCTTTGTGGCTCCTGCACCGCGATTTAACGGCTTTTAGCTAACAGTCGGATGTTGGATAGACGACCAGCGAAGCACAAAGGCGGTGGCAGTGGCACTGGCACTGGTGAAGGTGTCTCCCCAGTCTCGACATTCGACAGCTGTCAGGACACCCTGCTGCTGCCTGCCTGCCTGCCACCCCAAAAAGGACTCGCCAGCAAGTGCCTTAATTTGTGGATTTCGTACAAATGGTTCGGAAGAATTGCTTTAAGTAATTGTTTTCGCCTTCTGTCTGTTTCTGTTGCTGTTGTGCCATTTTTCCCCCATTGCTCTTTTCACATTTCGTCCTTGTGCTTGCGCTTCTGTTACTACTCCCACTCCCACACCCACTCGTGAGTCCTTTGCCTGTTTATGGCATCATTGCGTGCTTTACACATATCCCCTTATTTCAACCTGTTTTAATAATGCAGAGTTTTAGCTTAACGCTCCTTGATGTCTTGATTTAAGGTGGGCTTTCACTTGAAGTGTCAACCAAAAGCGTTATAGTCAATGGTTCTAACAGTTAACAGGTCTTTAATGAGTCCTGGCTGGGCCGGAAAAGCAGAGTCCATGGCTTTGCAATTTTCATTTTACATATTGCCCTCGGAGTTGCATTTTATTTTCATTTTTTTCCCCCTATTTTTTATTTCTGTTGCTTTTGTGTGTGTGTGTTTGTATGTTTGCCTAACTACCTGGTCCTGGGCCTAGTCCTGGTCCTGAATGTGGCTCTTAGACTCATCTGGCTGTGCGAATTCCCGGCCATCATATCGGCGGGTGAGTGTCTGCCTGTTGGACTGTGTCTATTCTCGGTGTGCCATTTCGCCCTCTGTTTGCGCACACGGGGGGAGCCCTCCTCCTCGGTTTTTTGCACCTTTTGTACGTTTTTAATTTTCCTGTTTTATTTCCGGTTTTACGATTCCCATCTCGAATCTAGATTGCAATGGCATCGTCGTCAGTCAGTGACTCCTACCGGCAGGCGTTTGTCCGAGTCGTTGCATCAAGGCAGGTCCGCGTAATTATGCCAGGTATCTCTGGTTTTTTTTAACCCCAAGGTGCGGTCAATATATCGTTTAATATAGATATTAATTAAGTGAATCAACTTACTTATTATAGCTAGGACTTTAACATTGCTTTAACCTAAATCCTTGCCATGATTTGGCAGAAACTCCCATTCTCCACGCCCAGAGAGATAGAGATTGGGTTACCGGATAAGGCCTGAAGGTGGGGAGGACAGGTGAGTCAACGCTTATGTGCTGGCTCCCTCTTCTCCCCCTCCTTGTCCTGTGTTGCCTTTTGCCTTTGGTTAATATTTGCATAAAAAGGTCACTGGCATCCCATTGAGGAAGCACACGATGCTATCTTTCTGCAAAGCCAGGAAGCCAGACTCCCAGCCACAGATTTGGTCAGCCGTCACTTGGGGATTGTTGCAAAAAAGCAAAGAGGAAAAAAACGCAAAAGCTAAAAGCGTGCTTTAAGGCGGAACTTGTCAAATCGAACTGCGATTGTCTAGTCACTTGAATGGCGGCCAGGACTCTCTCTCTCTCTCACTCTTGGCTATAAACAACAAAAGGCAATTTGCAAACCAGAAAAGCTGCTGACGTGCTGATGGACAAGCAGAAGAGTAACTAGGATACGGAGCGTTAGAGAAGGCATTGTTTCTCGCCCAGCCTGGCCGAAAACAAATAAGATGCAGCGCGCAGAAAATTCCGAAACTCTCGAGGAGCAAGTGGGTGGTGGGTGGTAACTTTCCTAGTCCAGACTGGCTGCTCCTCTTGACTGTCTGGCAGATTTCTTGATAAAAAGATTGACAGCGTTGATAGTTGAAATAATTAATTGAATGAAACGGCTACAACAAATGGCTTTAATTAGCGTCGGGTTTCGCTTTTCGGGTTCTCGATTAATGGACACCCCTGCCAGGATACCAGGATGTCCGCAGACAATTGAAGTTGAGTCCTTGAAAAGAATACTGCCACGATCCTGTTTTGGAGAAAAGCTTCTCCAGTTTTAGCGGAAATCTGAAAATACCAGAGTAGGCTTGGTGTTATGTTCCTCAACTCCTCCTCGCTTTCGTTCTCGTCCTTTGACTCTGTCTTGCGCGCATTTCCATGAAAATTATTCAAGCAGAAGGATATATGATAATTTCCGACGGAAGTGTAATCAAAAATCGCTTAGACAAGTGCTTGCTCAGGCAGCCCCCTGGGATGGCACACACAAGTGGTGGAGTGGGATAAATGGAAACAATGATACATAAACCCACCAGGGGATATGCATCTGGTTAAGCCGGATTTAAACCTCTGTGAGGCTTAGCACCTACTAGAAGATGAAGGCTTGTGTTGGTTTACATTTACGATTTTTAATTTTTAGTAATAATTAAAACAATTATAAATAATATTTAATAGTAATATTTTATTTTAAATTATTATTTATAGTTATAATCATTATAAATTATATGATAATCATTTAAATAATTATTAATAATTAAAATAATTCTATATATATTATAAATATTTATAATAATTATAAAAAATATTATAAAAACTTAAATTATTATTAATAATATAATAATTTAAAATATTATTAATAATATAATAATAATAATAAGACAAGATCATGGTCTTTAAAGTATTCTCATGTGCAGAGACCTTAGTTTATTATAATTTTTATTCATCTCATTTTATATTATTTATTATTTTATAAATTTTATTTAACGAAAAGGGTCTTATTTCGGATTTATAGACAAAAACTTACTTTGATAAACCTTTCAAGTTAGTTATTTATATTTTATTTGTAACCGATACTTCCGGATAAAGATCCTGAATTTCTGAATACTTTCCAAGGGGTCGTCTCTGAGCCCTAAGTCCACTCCCTAAGCCGGAGCCAGGCACTCTGCTCGTGACGCACTCATGACGAGCCACCGGCAGTTGACTGCTGACACAATGTGGCTAATGCTGTCGGCTCACTTCACCTTTTCGCCAGCTTCGTTGCCGCCTCCGCCTCCTCCGCCTCCTCACATCCTGTGGCATTGGCAATCGGCTGGGTTTTCAGTTGACTTGAATGCGACAATAATGCCATTTGGCCAGGCCATATCGCTGGCTATTTGCAGTGTGTTTTGTAGTCATTTCCGTTGGATTTTTTGTTTTTTTTTTTTTTTTTTTTTTTTTTTGTTTTGTTTTTACAAATAATCCGCTTTTGCCGAGCCTGAACCTAGTCAGCTTTTGTCCGCTTTCACACCAACCAACACACAGATGTGGGGAATGGGAGAGAACGCTCTTTGTTTTCCGGTTTTGCGCCTTTTCGTTCCATTTTCCCTTTCATTTTGGTGCAAACGGCCGAAAAACCAAAAGATTTTAATGCCATAAATTCATATATTCCCCATCATTCAATTGACAAATGGCCATATGTGGCCAGTGACATGGTTTCCTCCTCCTCCTCGCTCTCTCTCTCTCTCTCTCTTTATTTTTTGTGCTCAGGCAGTAGCAGGAGATTTTTAACAGGATTTGCAGTGCATTTTAACTGAATAATTGATAAAATTTTGACACAAAAGTTTATTTAAGTGCAGAGCGATGGCATAAACGAACCACAACACAGGACAGACACACACACACTCTCTCTCTCACTCTCACTCTCACTCACTCCCATCTAGTCCTGGACGAAGGGCTTTGCTGTCAAGCCCGCCAAATGGGTGTGGCCTATGAATTGTTATTAATTAATAAGAGGATAAAGCAAGCTGGAAAATGTTTTGTACGAATCTCGGACCCAGAGCCAAGCCCTATCAAAGCCAATTGCCCAGGTTGTCCACCGTCCTCCTGTCTGTCGCTGATGCACACTGCCTGCAAAAATGAAATGTACAAAGTGGAATTGAAGTGGAATTATTCATGGGCTCTCTCTCGCTTCAACAGAAGCTGCTGCTGCTGCAGGGGGAAAAAAAATTGGGTGAAAAATTCCTACTTCGCGATGGTTAGCTGTGGTGGAGGGGTTGGGGGTTGATTTTGGGCAGGAAGAGCAACTGCTGGCGCAGGAGCTGGCACAGGAAGCAGGCACATCCAGCATTCCAGCCATGTCAAAGCCAGGCGACAACAATAACTTTGCCTTGGAAACAACTGATGGACGGATGGAGGAAGAGCTACCTGTCCTCGAAATCCCTCAACTCAAAAAATCGAATTAAGAGAGATAGAGTCGAAATCGGAGTCCTTCTCCGACTCCTTCCTTACCCACCTTCGTGACCCGGGGCCATGATAATAAAACTGCAAACATGGCCCCATCAATTTCGAGTTTTAATCTGCGATGACACTCGCACGACACTTGGCTAGGGAAAGGGTGTATCCCTAGCCCACCTCCTGGGAGTCCGGCGGGAATATGCCGCATTTAGTGGCTGTTAAAGCCAAAATAGTTTTGGCCAATTAGCTTTGCCTCGAAACCCACAATGAAATGAAACCATTCAATGAATTCAACTTGTCATATTTATGGCCATGTTTTTAGGGGTGGCAGCCAATGAAGCATTTTTATCGCCAGGACACCATGCGTCCTGCCTGTGTGTGCGTGCTTTGTGTGCCCACTTATGTCATATGCATGTTTGACTACTTAAAATTCAATTGGCTCTAAAATAAATGATTGCCAAATATGTGCTGTGCCTGCTGATGTGGCTAGTCTGCCTCCTGCCGACCGCCCCATTGTAACCAAGTGTCAATTGTCATGTGTCAAATTGTGGCATACAAATTAGGGTAATCAGTGTACAACAGTATGTTTGATTGCTTGCTTTATTTATGATTGTTTGCACAGCTCTGCGAGCCACACACAGAGAGAGGCGCCCCATAGTGTCCAGGTAAACACACACACACACACACACACACTAGCCAGGAGGAGGAGCAGTCGCTGTCCCAGGGTGTGTGTGTGGACTGACGCACGACTGTTTGCTTGGCATTTGTATAAATTGTCATTGGAATTGCCAGGGCAGAGGAGCAGGGGAGGGAGGAGGTCTGAGTGCGGGTCAGGTGTCCCAACCAAAGATAATATAAGCTTTGAGATGCATAAAGCCAAGACACGACAATTTTCTAATTGAAAAGAAACTATTTCCCCTTTCAAAGGCTGAAATTTTGAGAGGAAAAATCTTAAAATAGAAGGAAGAAATAAAAATATATCGAAATATCGATAATAAAGCGATATTTTATGGAAACATTTATAGAGATTACTTCACGTGGCAAATCACTGTAAAAAAGTTGTTATAGATTCTAATAAATTTAGTTAACATATGTCACAGACATATTATTTACTAATTGATTTAAAACAAAAAATAATTACTCTAACGTGGCGATAAATGGTTATTCTGTTTGATATATCGAAGCATTGTAATCGAAAAAGAGAGAATAATAAGTGAACATTTTAGGGATATCAATAATTCCGAAGAATATCCTTAAAATGTTTAATAAATGCTGATCTCTTTTTAACAATAAATATTATATATTTTAAATATTTAAATATTGAGTTAAAATACTTTAAAAATCAATCAATTATCTTAATATAATATTTTAAAATTAAAATAAATATTCTACTACATTGAAATATTTACTACATATTTAACTAATTAAAAGTTTACGCTATTTTCAATATTTTCTCTCGTTTTACGTTAATTTCCATAAACATCTTGAGATTCATATTATTCCTGCAGCAAACCCTGGCCAGCTTTTTCTTAAGATCATCCAAGGACCCCTCACTAATTACTTTTAGTGGGCTAAGCCTGAACACCACTTGCTCATAGAGAGCCAGGGCCTCATTATTTTCTACAAACTACCCAAAATCCAAGAGGCAAATCCAAATGAAAACAAGTTAAAATATTATGAATGCATAAAGGGATAGGAAGAGGGATGGGAACCGGGGGGACTGGGGACAGGCAATGGCAATCCTAGGACCGGATCCGGATACGGAGCACAATTAACATGTGCGGCAGGCGGAGAAACCGCCCGAAGGGTGGGCTGTGGGCCCGAGTGGGCGTCGTCTCAACTTAAATTTTAACCCGGTCCCGGCTACAAAGGTCTTTTTGGGACACACAAACACACACAAACACACATAAACACACACACACACACACACACACGGAGAGCAGCTGCAAAAAGTGGCCGCAGCTTTTAACAATACACACAAGTGTGTATGGGGCGTGGCGTGGCGCCTTTTTGTTCACATTTACTTCCTAATGTTTTTCCTGGGCCTTTGTGCAAGAATCGTCCATAGTCCATAGTCCGTGCTGCCATGCTACCTCCTCCCGGGAACAATTGCAGGCCAACAACAGCTGCTCCTGCTACTCCTGCTGGCAAGGACAATTAGAAGGACCCAAACCTCCTCCATGTGTGTGTGCCTGGCAGCTGGCTGGGTCTCCTAATGAAGGCGCAAAAATTATGAACTTTGGCCAAAGATGAACACGCTTTTAATTTATAAATACGCTGGGACAAGTCCTGGCCAGAGGAGCCCATGGATAAAGGGGGTCCTGGAGCACTCTGAATAATTTACAAATATTCTGGCGAAACTTTAATCAGGTTTTTTTTTTTGTTTCGCCAAACCAAAGCAACACCTGAGCCAGATCGCACCTGGAACTCCCCAAGTAGCAGCAGAGCAACACGTGGTTCCCACAGCCACGTGTTGCTCCTTCCCTTTAGAAAAAAAAAGAAATCAAAACGTAAACAAACCGCCCACTTGGAGCCTGCCTGGCCGCCACTCGTCGAGGTCGAGTGCTGCCCGAAGCCACAACGAACGGCGACGAGCCAACAGCCAACCGATTTTTGAGTGAAACTCGCTCGGCTCCTGCCTCTGACGTTCGGGCGAAAAGCTTTTTGCGAATCGCAACGAATCGTATGAATTTCGGGCTGGCTTTGGGCCATGGCCAGCAAAATCCGGCAAGAAGTAACTCTGCCGCCGTCAGTTGCTGTGCCAGCGTGTACGAGTGCGGTTCGGCAGCCGCTTTTGCTCTCTCCGGTTTTTCCCCCAGATTCCCGATATTGCCATTTCCATTTCGATTTACGTTTCGAAAACAATTGTTTTCCAGTGGTATTTATTTTTACAAGTGTGTGTGTGAAGTATTATTGTTATTATTATTACTATTGCTCGGTGAAGACTATAAAGTCTTGGTAAAAAAAAACTTGCGAAGGTCAGCATCGCGATCGCCTCTTGTCTCTGCGAGTGTTCGGTTTGTGTGTGTGTTTCGAGTGTGTGTCGTAATCACCGTGGGAGGTCTTGTTTGGGGGCCTCTGATCTGACGATGATCGTGTAAAAGGGAATTCTCCATACGTCGGCCGCTGTTTTCTAGGGCAACAGTACGTATACGTGATGTTGATCAGCGGGGTTTTGGGTGGCAAATTAAAGGGAATTTATGAAAAAAACTATATGGAAAAGATATTTCTGGGTAATTTGAATATTAGAGTGTGTTTTTAAATTTAATTCTTAATTTTTTCAAGGCTTCTAGGGGAAGGGTAACAGTGCGGATGCGTAATGTTGATCATCCTGAAAGGCTATTAAAAAACAACTTTTAATGTTTTAAATAGAGTGTTGTATAGGTTTTTTTTATTGTTATTTATTATATTTTTAAAAATTTTAAATATATATATTTTTTAATATATATAATATTTTATTTGAATATTTTTTATGATGTTGTTTTTTACCAAAAAATTCAAGTTGTGAGGTAAACAGTACGTATACATAATCATGATCCTTATTACCAGTTTGAAGGCATACAAAAACTATATAAAATATATAGATTTATCTCAATTTATTAAATTTATAATTTGTATTGTTAATAAAAATTGTATTTTAAAGGAAAACAATAAGTATACGCAGTGTGAATCCTACTTAAGGCAGCTAAAAAATGCTATAGGGAAATTGTGTTTCGTAGTTTATTTATTTACTAATTTCTTATTGCTCAAAAATAAGCCAAATTAAATGGCAAACTATAGCTATACTTGATCACTGTAGAAATATCAGTTTAAAAGCCCTTAAAATACATATAAAATTTCTGATTTATTAAGAATATATGTCCTTTTCTAATAAATTGTGGTTTCTTAATTTATTTTATGTTTATATTTTATATTTAATGGCTTATAAATGTGTTTAGTAAAAGGGCAACAGTACGTATACGTGATGTAGATCTAGGTAAAGGCACTTAAAAGTTGTTTTAAATTGTTTGTTTTTTTAAAGTGTTTTTCATTATTTTTATTTATTTTTTTTTTTATTAAAGAGAGTGTTTTTTTTAAGTTTATCTTTATTTTTATTTGTAAAATAAAGACAAATTAAAGGAGAAACAGGGCCGCTTTTACTATTCTTAATTTTTATTATATGTTATTATTTATCTTCATTATAAATATTTATTTATTTATTTGTTTATATTTTATTATTATGTATTTCTCCATTTGTTTATATTTTTTTTTTTTGTGTCTATAATATTATTTTTTGGCCATTGTATGTTTATATTTTTGTGTTTAGGTTCTTGTTTACTTTTCTTCTGTTTTTTTGCTTATTATTTTTGTTGTACGTTTTCTCTTTTTATTGGTATTAAACTTTTTGTTAATTAACTTTCCTAATTTCTGAGCTATTTCTTTATTTCTCTAAATTTATATTTAGTCTCTATGATAATTCCTGCTTACCTCATTGCGGCGTCCAGCCAATCTGGAGCCTTGCCAAACTTTTTTATGTATTTTTTCTTAGACGCACAAGTGTGTCAATTAATTGGTTTATTTTTCTTTTTTGTTTTTTTTTTTGTAAAATTTTGTTTACTGAAAATGGGTTCAAGGGAAATTATCTCCAAGGTCTCGCCTGCTTTAGCTTTCGTCCTTAATTTCCTGCTCATCTGTTCAGGCACATCTAGAGACCCCGGCAAAGGTTCGTTTGCATTAGTTTATTTCGCAGAGGCAAAGTTTGGGGGCTTTACAGTCACCGACTGCGTCCTTACTTACGCATGATTGGAATAAAAATGTCCTGCAGGCGGCAGCAAGGACATAACAATATATACACAAGCGAGTACAACAATGACAACAAGTGTTGTCTCTACTACGAGCGCCATTAAGTGTGGCAACTACAACGACTGCCAACTGCCGACTGCCGGCACCTTCCTCTACATGAAATTGTTGCAAAATATGAAACTGCTGTGTGTGTGCTGGAGTTGGAGTTTGAGTATTATCCTCGAAACCACGACCTAGGCTGGGACCCAAACCCGAACCCGAACCCGTCTGGAACGTGTCCCCGTTACGCTGCCTGGCGGTAACCCTTTGAGCCCCCAACCACACATATGCATATGGGGTCTCGGGCCATGTCTGCCTCCGTGTTGTGTCTCTCCTTGTTGATAACTTAATAGCAGGACAATGCAATACTTTCCATTTACGAGTTCATTTCTATAAACCAAAGAGGGGAGGAACTTGAAGTGGAGTGGGTAACTGGGCCTGGTCCTGGTCCTGGTCCTAGACTTTAAATTAGAAGCCTTTTCCCAGCTCTCAGAGAGAGAGTGGAACCTCTGCCATGATCTGCGACTTTGGCGCCACTTGAAGCCACTTACTTTTGAGCACTTCCTGCCAGTAATTTCCTACGAATATCACAATGTAAACGGAAAGCCAGCAGCAGGCAGGCAGTCGGGCAACGTGTGTTGCTGCTCCCTGGGTCGTGACCAGGCCAGGGAAAAATCATAAAAACGTGTGCCAGTGGCAGCAACAAAATTAAGCAAGCGGTGGCGGCAACTTTGCTGTAACGTCCCGTACGTGATGCTCCTCCAAGTCCTACTCCAAGCCCAACTCCTCCTCCAACTCCTGTCCTGATCCCACTGCCACCGGACTGTCTGCAGCTACTAAATCAACTTCAACTCTCGGTGTAACCATTCCTGGTTAGCACGATCCCTGGTCCCGGACGTCTGTGACTCTGGTTACAGCTGCTGTTCCTGGCTCTGTTACTGTCCGGAACAAAAATATATATATATATATATATATTCTAAAGTAAATAATACAATTTAAGTGTGTGTAGAAAATGGGAAATTTTGCCTGCTAATTTGCGGGGACACTTGACCAAAGTGGAACTAAAATTCAATGCAAATTTTCACAGTAAAACTTCAAGGATTTCGATTTAAATTAATTCAGTTTTCTCTCTGGCATAGGTTGCTTCCATGATTTTAATACAGATTACATATATTTAATTCGTATATATATTTCAAAATAAATAATACAATTTAAGGGGAAGTTTAGCCTGCTAATTGAAGGGACACTACACTGGTTTTACTCCAAATTAAATACATTTTTCCCCTAAAAATCCCCTAAAATTCCATTTTAAATTATTCACTTATTTCTCTTAGTATCTCTTCTGATTTCAATCCAAATCACAAATCTTTAGCCCTGTTTTGTGCTCTTCGCCACTTAGAATGCACTAAACTCAACCATAAACAGTTCAAGTAATTGCCAAAGCGGCGCACACTTTATAAACATTCTCATTAAAAAAAAGAAGAAAACAAAACCAGAAGAGAAATAAAGAATATAAACAAAAGCTGAAGAACAGAGAATATGGAGATCGTAAAATATATATTTACGGGCCATTAGTCAGTGTACACATGTGGTGGCTATTCGAACAGTCTCGGGCTCTGGCTTCCCTGCGATCATCATCATTCATACAGCGAAACGGAACGAAATGTATAATAAAAATAAGTTTGCCGCCGCAAGAACTGTATTATCTATACAGTTATTTATATATTTTTATTGAGGGCAAGCTGAAATCTATATATTTTTTAGCTTAAAGCTCAAGAAAGTGTCGAGAGATTGATGGAGTCTCAAATTTTAGATATTTTTTTAGAGTCTTTTTGGGCTATCATCCAGTGGGGGTTTAGTTTTTTTATTTATATTTTTTAATTTATATTTTGTTATTTTTATATTATTATTAATATTTATTTATTCATAATTTTTTTTTATTTATAGTTTTTAAATGGTATATTTTTTATGGAATATTTTTATGGTATATTTTTTATGGTATATTTTTTTATTAATATTTATTTATATATATTTTATTATTTATATTTTTTATTTATTAAATGTATTACTTTTTTCTTAACAAAAAGCCAAATTGTGAGGTTGACAGTGCGTATACGTAATCACGATCGCTAAAACCAGCTTAAAGGCATTTAAAAACTACATATGTATATAAAATATAAAGATTTATCTCAATTTATTTATATTATAATTTGTATTGTTAATTATGAAGGGAAACAATACGTTTTTTAGAGATTTTTTGAGCTATCATCCAAGGCTTTTTTAGCCTCTTTAGCTGGTAGTGTCACCTTGCTGCTTTTACACCTTTAAAGTCCATGTTCCAGTGATTACCTTTGACATATAAAAAATATAATTTACTTGCTCTCTCTCTCTCTCCTACTCTAGAATTACTTATTTATTTATTTATTTCATGAGCCTCATGAGCAAAAAGTCTATAATTTATTCATTTATGACTTTTTATTTTATTCATTATGATTTCTTTTGACAGAATGGTTTAATAACACACACACACACACACTCGCTCTCTGGCTGGGTTCATGCATGTAAATGCATCGTGTGTGCAAGTGGGTGGTCTACCGCCCACCTGCATGCACATAAATGTACGTAGCTGCAGGCATGCATAATTGAAGAGCTGCACGTGTGAAGTCGCCAACAGCTGACGCCACTAAAGTCATCAACTGGCGCAGTTGCAGTTGCAATTGGACCAGGACCAGCACCAGCACCAGGACCAAAAGCTGTAGCAACTTTGTTGAATGCTGGGTGCTTCCAGTGAAGGCTAACCTGCAACAGCCTGGTGCATATTTTATAGTGGCAGTCCACACAGTCCACAGTCCAGACTACGTCGAGTGTGTGGCGACACATTACCATTACCCTTTTGGCAGGGCAGATTTATGGTTATCCAAATACAAAGACATCCGAAAGTCCAGACAGGCGGGGGGACATCTGCTCGTTATGGCAGGGCCCCCAGCTAGCGTCTCAATTTGAGGGAATACTATTTGGAGTTACGTCTGTCTGGGTTACTTAAAGATTTATATAGTTTTCAAACAAGACAGGAGCTTCGAAAGGATATACATCCTAGCAGTTTGCAATTGGTTCAAGGAACTCGATGTGCTGCTTTTTATAAGGTTTTCAAACCTGCATATTGAATTTAATTTTAATATTTACCCAAAAACTTATAAAAAATATGTTTTTAAATTTTTATAAAAAACCAAACTTAAAAAATCCATAACTAAGCCAAAATTGCATTAAATTCAAATCGGAAAGCGGTTTTGTTTTCGTTTTTATAAGGTTTATAAAGTTGCATACTAAGTTTAAGGTTCTTTTCAATTTCATTTTTTGATCATTTTTGAGAATTTTAATGATGTAACCCCTTATATTTTTTTGAAAAAATCGAAAAAAAAAATTTTTTCTTCGACTTGGCTAGAAAGATTCGCCTGTTAAAGCTGATCACGAATATATATGATTTATGGGGTCGGAAATGACTCTTTCACTGCGTTTCAAGCTTCTGACTGAAATTTTATTACCTGCAAAGGGGGTTTTCTTCGACTGGGCGCTTTTTCTAAAATTATTTAAATTTTATTTTATATTTTTATATTCTTTAGAAAGAATATAAAACATATTTTAAAGTAAGTAAAACTTCACAGGGAATTCCATTTTGACAGAAAGTCATTTTCTCTTTGACATTTGGGCTGCCCACTTGTTTTGATCGCCTGACAGGCTGACACTTGGGCTGCCCACTTGCTTCGATCTCTCCTCGAAATAAGCTTAATGAACTGAAATCCTTTTTAACGTTCCTTAGAATTTCCTGCTGCCCTCTCATTAAAACTCGTTAATCACATTGTATGCCCATTAAAATGTCAACTTTTTTGGGGCTTTAAATGCAGAGCCATGACGTCGAAAAGGGGTGGGGTGGGGGGTATTGAAAGTAACCGCAGTTGGCAGCCGCATTCAAAGAACATCACAATAGGCACCGAAAATCGTTTTATTTTAAATGCCCGCTTTCATTTTCGTTTTCCGTTTTAACGTTTTTCTGCACCGATTTTCCCGTTTTTCCCCATTTTTGCTTGAATTTTTCAGCGCTCCATGGGGTAGCCAGGGCTTTTATTTTTCACCAATTTATATATATATATTAACTTATGGATATAGTATATATAGCATAAACCCTTTGAAAAGTTCCAAGTGAACCCCGTTTGACATTAATATTTTCCATTTTCTTTAGGCATATTCAACAGAGTTCTGGATCTGGTTAAGGCTTAAGATCTTGAGAGCTTTTTGGGCTAGAAATCCACTTTCCCCACCAACCATGACCTGCTCCTGGAGGACGACGGCGTCGGCGGTGCAATAGCTCCAAGCAGCAATGTTGGCCGGCGGCAGTAGTGGTGACAGCACTGAATACGGACCCACCTTGCGGCGTCTGCCAGCAACCAGCGAGGAGGCAGCAGGCAGGCAGCAGCAGCACCGTCTCTCGGTTGGCACAACGCCCAAGCGGCCCCAATCCCACCACCAGCGTCCTGGTCCGATGACAGCCAGCACCAGTAGCGGAGCCAGCGGAAACGGCCACCAGACCAGTGCCTCGGGAGTTGCCTCAACAAAGGGAGGGAACAACGGGGAAAGGGGAGCCATGACAACGGTAACAGCAGGAGCCTCCTCCACAGGTAAGGCTACGGTCAGTCAGGGTCATGGCCATGTCCGTGGAGGTGGAGCTGCAGCAGCACGCAGCACTGCTGTTGGAACCGGCAACCGTTCCCATGTGGACGTGGGCTTTGTGGGCGGTATTGAAACCTATTTGGGCCTCATCGGTTGGCGGAAGAAGTGCCTCTACACGCTGCTCCTGCTCCTGATGCTGCTGATTATCACCAACCTGGTGCTCACCCTTTGGATACTCAAAGTGATGGAGTTCTCAACGGTAATTGATAGGGGGTTTCCCGGTCTCTAATCAACTATCTAACCCCCCGATTTATCCCCGATTCATTTCAGGAGGGCATGGGACAGCTGAAAATCGTACCTGGCGGCATACAAGTGTCGGGCCAGGCCATAATTATGGACATGCTGCGTGCTTCTACCATACGTTCGCGGCATGGTCAACCCATATCCATAGGTGAGTAGAGGAGGGGATGTACTACGCCTAAGGGGGGTCTCGATTACGGGGGCCTCGATTAGGGGACAAACATCTGCGGTCAAACCCCGCCTCCCCTATTAATATTCATTTCATAAATTTATACTTTTCACGCTACTGATGATTGGCAGGGGGTTCAGGGTTCAGGGTTGGGTGTGAATGTGGTTGTGGTTCTCTTTTCCTCTGGCCTGGTTCCTCCTTTGAATGTCAAAGTCATGGACGGTGACTGGCCTGAATGGCCTGGACCCGGCGCATGTTTAATGAACTGCACTCGCGCGGCTATTATGCAGCCTCCAAAGGAGAAAACCGAGCCATTTGTTCACCTGCCCTGAGGATGGTGAACCATTCATGGTGGAGGCGGTGGTAGGAGTTCGAGGAAACCTGGAGGGCGACAAATGTGTGCCGTTGCCCGTCAAGACATAAATCAGGAGATACCAGGCTGTGAGGCAGGAAATCAGAGATGCTAAGCGTCGGCAAATGAGATCGCTGATGGTTGGTCTAAGGTCCTAAAATCGGCTCCTTGTCGTGGTTCTGGTTCTGCTGCTCCTGCTCCTGCTTATCCTACTGCTCCTGCTTCTAGCTCCTGGCTCCTGCGTTTGTTCCTTTTCTTGCTCCTCCTCGTCCTCTTCCTTCTCCTTCACCTATCTTCCCACATCCAAGATGTACAATTACAGATAAACCATATGAAAGCAGGGCCAAAGAAGACGGATGCGATTGCCCAGGGACCTTCGTCCTGTGCATGTGTTGACAGGAAAATGCTATCAAGGAGCAGGGTGGCAAGGTAGCAAGGAGCCTCAGCGATAAGCAGCAGCAGCCGCAGACACGCACGCGGAAGTGGGTACTACGTGTGTGGGTGTGTGTGTAGTGTGTGTGTGGTGTGTGTGTGTGGTGTGTGTGTGGTGTGTGTGTGGTGTGTGTTTGGTGTGTTTGCCGCGGACACTGACGACTCGTTGGCCCAGCAGGTACGCGCAATGCCGCGATAGCTGATAGCTGATAGCTGCCAGCTGATAGCACCGAGAGCGATGGCTTTGGCGGCCAAGGGATTTGATTTCCGTTTCCGCTTCAGTCTCTGGCAAACTAACCCCAACCAAACAGAGACATATCCGTATGTTGTGTTTTGTGTTTATTTATTTATATAGCAATTACTGCTGAAATTAAACGCATTTGTCATACAAACTTCAAGATTAAACCTAAAAAAAAACCCCTCAAGCACTTCTCCTAAATCCATCTCTCTCTGTTTTCTTGTCTTTTCCCCTTTTTTTCGCTTAGAATCATCACGTAATTTTTCAATCAATACACGTGACCCGAATGGTTTGATTGAGAATCATTTATTTCTGGGACACGACAAGTTCGAGTGCCTCTCGGCGGGATTTCGCATCAACGACACCAATGGCCGTAGCCTGTTCTCGGTGAACCGGAATGAGGTAACCATTGGTGCCCATGCCTTGAGGATCGACGGCGAGGGTGGTGCCGTCTTTCGGGAGTCGGTCCAAACGCCGCATGTCCGCGCAGAGCCAGGACGAGAGCTCAGGTGAGTGTTGCCCAATTAAAGTAAATGAAATCGAAAGCCAATCTGCAGGGGTACAGACTATCCTCCACCGTCGCGGTGTTGAAATTCAATGAGTGTAATAAATTTTTCACAGGGGGGAAAAACTGGGAAATAAAAAAAAATGAAAAGCAAACACACTCGGTAACAAAACAAAAATAACAGCCCAGCCACAACAACGCGGGGTCCCTGCAACAAACTGCAACGGGTCTGAGGACCGGCTCTTTACGAGGTGTCGCTATTCAGCTCAGTGGGTACGGAGTCCTGGCCTGTCCTGGCCCGGCCTGTCCTGTCCTGGGGAGTGAAAATATTTATACACATTTGTCTGAATGTACACAAACGGCGGCAGTGAATTAAAAAGCGCTAAAGGGGCCAGACCTTTTTTCCTGTTTGACTAAAGCCGAAAGGGGAGACGGGGACCAGGACTGCCACTGCATTATCCTACCTGCAAACTGCCACCGAAGCCACCCAGCCATCCTTGCATCCTTCCGTGCCTCCTCTCCCTCTGTGTGTGCGAGTCCTGTTTGTCCATATGAACCATTAACAGGATCGGCGGCTTGTAATAACATTTTCATTGACAAATTTGGTGATAGCTCTCTCTCTCTGGCTGACAAATTGTGTGTGGGCACAGGATGTCCACGATTTCCAAATTGAAATTGCAATGTTTTTAAATCAGCCAGAGCGACTTTCCGTTTCATTAGACAGACAGGGTTACTAACCGAGTCGGTGTGCCTCTCTCCTGTCTACTGATTTAATTACAGACTCGAATCCCCCACCCGGCAATTGGAGATGACGGCGGCCAAGGACATTAATTTGCAGTCGCGGGCAGGTGGCATTGAAGTGGTGGCCCTCGAGGATGTCAAATTCCGAGCTCTAGATGGAAGCGTAAGTATGATTGTCAAGGATCAGTAAGAGAGAGAAAAAATGGAGCTTACTTTTGGAGCTGAGAGCTATTTTTTTTATTTTGTGTCTCCTTCAGCTCCGCTTGGAATCCTCCAAGATCCTAATGCCCAACCTGCGTACAGCCCAGCCACCCATTTTGGGTACTGCCCAGAGCCGGGATCATATGCATCGGGTCTTCCAGCTGTGCGCCTGCTCAAATGGCAAGCTCTTCCTGGCGGCTCCTCACTCGATTTGTGCGGGCGACGACTCTACGGTTTGCAGATGATTCCAGGACCCAGGCTTCGGGCAAGGAAGGAGGTTCTAAGGAGTACATGTTGAATTATTTATACGCTAAATGTAACATAGGGAATATTTAACTAACTAACTTAGAGGCACACACACATATGTATGGATAACCCAGAGAATTCGAAGAACAAAATCAAGAGCTTCTTAGACACTTGGATGTTGTGTACTAGTAAATATGAATACTAAATCCACACAGAGACATAGGCATTAACCTCATAGAAGAATAAACTAAATGCAGATCAGATACCCCATAAACCTATACAGAACCAGTAACAGTAACATAATGTATATAAAACCATATAGGCTCTCGTGTAGATAATATCGCAAGGATCATTATGTAATGGCATACCATATCTATGTTAGTCCATAAACCCATTAATTATATCACAAAAAACACCTAAACGAAGACAATGAAATATCATCAAATGAATCGCAAGAGCTATAACACTCACACGAATGCAATATGAATATCAGAATGAATATTGATAAATTAAATATGAATAAAGGATAAAGGACACTATGGATATGAATATGCAAAACTAAATAGAGTTGAGCCTAAAAGTTGCCGTTGAATTTGTCAAGTGGGAAAAACACTGAATATAGATATATATATGAAATATATAAAAAAAAAAATGAAATAAATATAAAATAAATAAAATTAAATATATATATATAATATATAATATTACAGTAAATAATAACAAACAAAATACCTAAACAAAACCTAGATAAATGTATATGTATGTAAACACCATAATGAAACGCCTTTCAGTTGTTGATTCTTGTTTTGTTTTTCTATATATTTTTTTTTAGCACGATTAGAAAACCTAATGTTTATACTGAAAGTGGGATATACGAACAACAACAAAAACAAAACCTTTATATATAAACAAACACATATATTGTAATACAGCAAAAGATAATGATACAAATAAAACAAAACCAATAAAAAAAACTGAAATCTAACTACAAGGAACCCTGCAATTGGTTGGACCCTTGCGGATTTTTTATTCGACAGCCGGGATTGTGCGCACTTTTTACGGCCAGAAAAGCTCAAAACGAGCAGCTCAAGTCGAGTGCCTGCCGTTGGTTAACGCCTTCTTCTAGTCTGGGAACCCACTTCAATCTCGAAACCAGGACAAAGAGTATGTGTGCCGCCTTGTGGGTGCGCGTCTAACCGCGACGAGACGCTGATGAACCAAGTCGTCGTTGTGGGACGACGACAACACACGAGTCACTCCTCGGCACAAAATTGAGTTATTCTCGGTGCCCACAACTTACCCAGGACTCCTCCAACCCCCCTGCCCTTTGCTTTGAGCCAAAAACTGAGCATAAAGCTTTGAAAGCTTCTCCGCGTAGAGAGAGAGAGAGTGGATGGATGCATCCTGCAGCTGGACTGTCCCTTGTCCTGACTTCACTTGAGGCAAAGATTGTATTGAAAGGGTTCAAGTTTAGTCACCGCAGATCCCCAGATTCATTTTGCGAGTTGGAGTTGGAGTTGAGAAGGGGGAGGACACCTCAAACTCACACACTCCTCTCACGTTATATTTAGTATTCCATTAATATTCTAATAGCCGCTTTTGTACTTTTCCGAGGGGAGTGTGTGTAGCTCTTTTTGTCATCCTTGCTCCCGTGTGTGTGTGTGCCAGTAATCACATAAAATTTTCTAATTACCACACTAACAACGACCCTGGAAACTGTCAGGCTAGAAAGTAACTTTTCGCGAGTCGCGTGGCCTGAAGAGGCTTCTAGTTGGAGCCTTTCACCTGCCAGGATAGGCTGCTTCTCCTTCTACTCCTCCTACTCCTCCTACTCCTCCTTTTACCCCTGAGCCCATGCATAGTTTAAATTTCAATGCATAACTCAAGGACTCCTGCCTTCGACCTGTCTTAAGCCGTACCTAAAATTTAAATGAAAACACCTTGCGGCGCCATATGTGAGCGGCCATAAATTCAGCCTAGGACACACAGGCACTTGACTATGGGTAACCAGGAGCCAGGAGCGAGGAGTCCACCCCCTCCTAGCTGGCGTTAATGGCAGGACCCAGGGAGAGCGGGTTGGACGCAACAGTTAGTTAGTTAACGGTATCTAAAATGGGTGTAAACCTGGGCCAAAGCTGACAAATTAAGTATGCATGAAAGTGGCAGGGAAACACACACACAACCAGGACACACACACACCCAGGATACCCCCCACACCCCACACCCACTCTAACATGAGTGAGCATTTCTTTAACATTGCAGTTAATAGGATTTGGCTGGAGAGCGGAATCAAATTAATTGTTTCATTTGTTTACAAAACGCTTCAGCTAGGAGTCATTTGTTGTTGCAACACTGTTGACAGTGTGTGTGTGTGTGTGTGGGTGTGTTTGGGGTGTTAAGTGTGCGTGTGTGCACGTACTGGTTACAGGTGTACGGGAATCTTTAGTTGCATGCCTTAACTGACGTTTAAGTGGGCAATTAGGCAAAACTGTGTAATGTTTTCATCGTTAAGGACGTACGTGGGGGCTGTGCTTAAGAGTTCCAGGACTTGCACTCCACTCAAGACCCAGTCGCAGTTGGAAACTCAAAGGTAACATGGCATCGCCATTGCATTGTCATCGGAGTATTTATTAACTTATTAAATTACCACACAGAAGCCAGAGAAGCTGCCTTGGCATACCGATAGCCAGACACCTGGTCACTGCCTGCTCCTTCCTAGTCCTCTGCCTCATTTAGTCCACATGCAAAGCACTTACTTTACGGCTATAGAGCACAGGGAGCTTCGATATTTCCCGTCTTATCTGTGGGTCCAAGCAACTAAACGAATTTATGTCGTAATGAATGTCAGTTGCCACACATATCTCCCTGTCTATCTGCGCTTTATGCACAGTTCAGCACTTCTTGGTGTGTGCCTGCCTGCCTGCAGGACGCTTCCTCATGTGAGCTGGCCAGGATCTTGATGGTAAATTTAATAGTTATTCAAAGGCAAAAAAATGTTTGTGCATTTTCGCGGGGAGCTCAGCTTATCGGCGAAAAGTTGGGAAAAGTTGATTAGTTGCAGCTACGCCTCAGGAGCTGGGATGGAGAAAAGCTAGGCCCAGGAGGAGGAGTCACAATTGCCGCTTGAATTACGAGCTGTTCACTTCGTGCTTAACATGGTCACCCCTCACACACCCCACTCTACCTTTCCCCACCAAAAACCAGGCGTATCTGGGTCTCGTCCGTATATCCTTTCGCCTTTTTTTTTTACGAGCTGTTACCGGTTGTGTGCCCGCTATGCGCGAGTGCGTGTTAACAGGCAATTAAATCCGAATTACACTTTGCTCCTTTTTTTTGCAGGCATAGCCAGGTGTGTGTATGTGCCTTAAACGGCAGGTGTGCCGAGAGCCACGCTCCCCAGAGCGATAAGACTGCCGCCTGCAAAGTTCAAGAAGTCAGCGTGTGGCCCCGCCAACCAATTAAAGATAAATTTTAATTGCCGCCAACTGAATGGAGATTTATGCTGCCAGCCGAATCGGTTCTATCGGCTCTCTCGGCTTTAATTGAATGGAACAACCCGTCACCTTCGTCGGCCTTCGCCCACCGATAATCGAATTGCCAAAAAGGTCGAGAGTCAGCACTTGCTGTGGGGTATGATGTCAAAGGGCGCTAAGCCGCAAAAAGTTAGCCCAATTGAATTTTTGGTAACCGCTGGAACGGTGCACGGAGGGGAAAACAAACACAGAACCCATAAAGTGCTCATACTTGGGTCCGAAAGTCAGTCTGGAAAATACATTTTATGTCTGCACTACCAGAAATCCTTTTTGGAAAACTAAGTATATTATTTGTTGGTCATTTAGAGAGCCGAAATGAGTGCAAACCATTATTTTTAATGCCAACATTTTGTTGTTGTTAAATGGATATTGTTGTAGAAGTATTGTTTTTATTTTTGTCGCAAAAGCAAGGCTTAAATCTAGACATTTTCAGTACAAATAGAGCAATTCCTGGATTTCATGTATTAGGCGAACAGAATCAGCAGAATGTGGATTTCATTTCGTGAAAATGATTATTTTCACTCAAGGGGCAGAATCGGGCATACATTTTGAAACTGCATACTCAGTTTTGCTAAAATACTTACCTATAATTACAAAAAAAAGGTTAAATAGTTTAATAGCTTTATTTATTATATTTACAGCACTCTAATAGCGAAAACGAGAGCGTGCGCAGCGATCCGCGAAGCACAAGTTCATCCTAGTCATCCTTGTAATTGTTGATTGATGATCATCGGATCGGCAGAGGTGAAGCTGGAGGAGCAAGCAGATGGGATGGCGGAGCTCAAGCGGATGGCAGTGATCGGATCTTGGCTCCGGGCTAGTTGAAGCCCAGCAGAAAAATCTGTTGAAAGCCAAATGTAATTTTTTTAATTTTTAATTTTTTTTCTAAATTTTTAAAATGTTTTTCTGAATTTTTAAAAATTTTTCTGAATTTTTAACATTTTTTTTCAGATTTTTTAAATTTTTTAGAATTTTTTACATTTTTTTAAATATTTTAACTGCCAAATTTGAATTTGAATTTAACTGCCAAATTTGAATTTGAATTTAACGACGATCAGTTTCAGTGTGCCCAAGTGCAGTTGTAAAATAACACCTAAATTGGGATTCAAAAGGTTTGAGTCTCCGCTTACTTGCGCCGGCTCCTAAATGGTTCGAAACTTGGAATTTTTATAACAGTTTATACCAGTTTTAAGTTGCTTGCTGCTGGTTTCTGTTCGCCTGTTACCCCAATTTGGGAAACGGGCAATTTGCATGGAAATGTTTGGAAATTTGGATGGGCTGCTTTAGGGATGTTGTTGTAGAAAGGTTGTTGTTGCCATCAAGCTGTTGTTGTCGGCAACAAATAGGTATAAGTGCATAAAATAAAATATAACAGTTTATACCAATTATTATTTTTTGGCCAAAAGTTTTTATAACAGTTTATACCAGTTTTCAGTTGCTTGCTGCTGGTTTCTGTTCGCCTGTTACCCCAATTTGGGAAGCGGCCAAATTGAATGAAAAATATTGCTCACTTCCAACAGTGATGCTCATCTGCATCAGTGATGCTCATCTGCATCAGTGATGCTCATCTGCATCAGTGATGCTCATCTGCATCAGTGATGCTCATCTGCATCAGTGATGCTCATCTGCATCAGTGATGCTCATCTGCATCAGTGATGCTCATCTGCATCAGTGATGCTC